>JAHRHZ010000288.1:13423880-13441770 GCA_024137785.1 Ginglymostoma cirratum | reverse complement strand
CCTGCTCCTATGATGCTGCTTGACCTGCTGTGTTCATCCAGCCCCACACCTTGTTATCTCGGCATCTGCAGTACCTTTTATCTCAGAATGCAAATAAGAAGCAATTTTTGATCGTGAATCACAGAATCACAGAATCACGAAAATGTCATGGCATAGAAGATGACCATTTGGCCCATCATGTCTGCACCAGCTCTTCAAAGCATCATTATCTGCTGGCAATTTACAGCTTTCCCCCCTGAAACCCTGCAGGTTACTTCTACCTTATTAATCATTCAATTCCGTCTTTAATGCATCTTGAAGGCAGGCAAAACTAGTTCTGTTTGGGATTATCGTCGGTATGGACTGGTTGGACCAAAGAATCTGTTTCCGTGCTGTATGATTATAACTGCCCCCATCACACTTTCAGGCAGTGCATTCCAGACCTAATTACTCAAATTAGGTCTGGAATGAGAAAGTTTGTTCTTGCATCACATTTGGTCCCTTTGTAAATCACTTTAAATCTGATTATTGATTTAGTACTGCAGTTTATTCACTCATCAATAATGGCTGAATACACAGAGGCTGAGATGAACAGACATTTCAAGGTTAGAGATAAAAGGTACTGCAGATGCTGGAGAATCCGAGACAAGCCTGCTCCTATGATGCTGCTTGACCTGCTGTGTTCATCCAGCCCCATGCTTGTTATCACACATTTCAAGGTTTCAAGTTTCAGAACTTTGAATCCATTAAAAAGCCGCGAGGAAGTGCTGCTACCAATAGTAACAAAGTGCACTTGTTTCTTTTTTTTTTCTCGCTGTTAAACACAGGTTCTGAAGGTCAATCAGGACCAAAGGGTAATGAAGGTGCAATTGGTCTGCTAGGTCAAAAAGGTGAAAAAGGAATTAAACCAGTTACACGTACAATTATAGTAAAAGGTGTGATGGGAGACCCTGGGCCACAAGGTAAGCCACAATAAGTTTTTTGAAAATTTGCATAAAATAAAAAGCAAAGTAACTTATCATCTATTGATCTAAACACATCTATCCACATCTAAACACACATTGGCCATATCCTTTAGTTCCGGGTTTCCCCGAACAACTAAATACCGCAGGCCATCTTTTAAATTTATGAAAATCAAGATATTGCACAGATGATGCCATATTTCGTACACCAATCCAAATTCCCTTACATACCTTCCTAAATAACAGCTCCTTCACAGTTGTGCAAAAGTTTTAATAACGCAATAGGGTTGTTATTTCAGCATTTGAATGAGAACAGAAGCATTGACTGCTGAAGTTTGCAGAATGTCCTCCAAACGCAAATATTTAACATGATACCTTTACTTAGTTGTGCTCACTCAGCCATTAAAGCTGCTTTCAAACTTCATAATGTTTCCAATTATCTTCAGTGGTTCATGTGACAGACTAGCAGCTTGTCATTGGAAGTAAAAATCAGGTGATAGTTTCTCTAAACTAGGCTGTCAACTTGCTTGTTTAACACATGTACCATTATCACACAAAGTCAACATGCCTTCCCATATGCTGCCTACATCACTACAGTGATGGAAGCAAATAGACAATGAGCTACCCTCAAGGTCAAATTTCTTCACTTCTGAAAGACCGATGTAACAGCAGCATTAGAAACGACAGAAACTGGGTATCTGCCTACGTTCCTGGCTGCAAATATATTTCCCTGCCAAGGAAAGGGACTGAATAACAAATACAGACATACATAGAAATTGGGAGCTGAAGTAGGCCATTCAGCCCTTGAGCCTGCTCCGTTATTCAATAAGATCATGGCTGATCCATCTCTGTTTCAAATTCCACATTTCTATCTAGTCCTGATAATTTTTGATCCCTTGCCTAACAAGAATCTATCCACATTTGCCTTAAAAATATTCAACGAACCTGCCTCCTGAGGCAGAGACTTCCAGAGTCTCACAACTGTATAAGTGAAAGAAAATCCTAATTTCTGTCCTAAAAGTCTGACCGCTAATTTTAAAAGTGTCCCCTAATTCTGCTATCATCCACAAGAGGAAACTTCATTCCCATGTCCACCTTGACAAGACTTCAAATAAGACATCTATCATTCATCTAAACTTCAATGAAAACAACCACTATCTCTTTAACTTTTACTCAAAAGACAGCTCATTCCATTTAGCAATCTGGTGAACCTCCTATAGATTAATTTTAAATTGAGAATCTCTAAAAGATTGAGATGGAAATTATACTTTTTAAATTGCAAAATAAATATCACATTTCCTTACCAGGTTTGCAAGGAAGAACGGGACCAAAAGGTGAGACTGGTTCCTATGGTGAACCGGGTCATAGAGGTAAAGATGGAGCACCAGGACCTCTAGGTCCAGCAGGTACCAGGATTCAAGTACAATTAAAAACAATAAATTCATTGCTGAAATATAATTGTGTCAAGAATTTTTGCCTTTAACCTATATGAGGTCAAACTAAACAAAAAAAAGAACTGCAGATGCAGTAAATCTGAAGCAAAAACAGAAATTACTCAAGAAGATCCTGAAGATAGGTGACTGGATCCGAAATGTTGACTCTGCTTTCTCTCCACAGATTTTATCTGTGAGTTTCTCCAGCATTTTCTGTTTTTTGTTTCATGAAATCAAACTATCTGGACTGATTCTCCTATTACCAAAAGTAGCATTACCATTCCCTCCAGGATGCTGCAGGGAGGCTGACAGTTCTGCCTATCGTTAATGGAAATTTCATTTTAAAACCAACCAGCCAAATGTCAGCTCGAAAAGAGGCTGCTCGTCAATTTCAGGTGGGTCAGTATATCTGGGCCAAGTAGCCCTGCTGGCACAAATGTAAGACACACTAGAAAGCTGAAACCAGTTTATGGATGGGAATAGGAAGGGCAGACCAGCAAAGTTTTCAACTTTCCTCATAGGAACGAGGTGAGAACTCGATGCCTACCCGATGAAACTTCTCAGCCACATTGGGTGTACCAGGTTGTGTAGGGCATCCGCAATGGGAGCACACATAAACCAGTAAAATGGCACTGGGGACTGAATGATATTATAGAAGACCAAACATACAGACACCAACTTCTGTTTCCTTTTTCTATTCCCCTGCCATGCATTGCATATGCGACTCATCTCCAGTGCCACTCCTTACTAAGTGCTGCTGCTAACTTTTGCAACATTTGAGAAATTCCACTTCCTGTAGGCAGCAGACTTTCATTAGCAGCAAGATTTTCTCTCTATTTCTCCTGCTCCCTTTTCCCCTCTCAGCTTCATTAAGAAAATGCTTGTATTGTGCCAAAACTAGCCCCTCTCTTAGCTCAACCAGACATGGCTTTAAGAATTGAGTGCAGAATTAAGATGAGGCCAGAAATTGCACAACTCAAGTATTTATACAACAATTTTTGAAATAAGGGGAAAATTCTTCCAATTCCCCAAGAGCTGCCAGTCAATCAGATGCTGGAAGATTCTTGTTACCTTCGGCACCTGTGGGGTAGGGATAGATGTTATAGAGTCATGCAGCATGGAAACAAACCATTTGGTCTAATTAGTCCACACTGACCATGTTCCAAAATAAAACTAGTCCTATTTGCCTGCATTTGCACAATATCCTTCCAAACATTTCCTGTTCATGTACTTATCCAAATATCTTCTAAATGTTGTAGCTGCACCTGCATCCATCACTTCCTCTGGCAGTTCATTACACAAGAACCACTCTCTGTGTAAAAATCTGGCCCCTCATGTCCTTTTTAAAACTTTCTCCTCTCATCTTAAAAATAAATGTCCCCTAGTGTTGAATTTCCCAGCCTAGGGAAGAGTTCGATATAACAAGGTGTAGAGCTGATGAACACAGCAGGCCAAGCAGCATCAGAGGATCAGGAAAGCTAACGTTTCGGGTCTAGACCCTTCTTCAGAAATGGAGGAGGGGAAAGGGATTATGAAATAACTAGGGAGAGAGGGAGAGGCGGATAGAAGATGGATAAAGGAAAAGATAGGTGGAGAGGAGACAGACCAGTCAAAGAAGCGGGGTTGGAAAGCTTTCCTGCTCCTCTGATGCTGCTTGGCCTGCTGTGTTCATCCAGCTCTACACCTTGTTATCTCAGATTCTCCAGCATCTGCAGTTCCTACTATCTCTAGGGAAGAGTTCCTTGCTATTCACATTATCTATGATCCTAATGACTTTTTAAACCTCTAAGGTCACCCCTTAGCCTCCAGTGAACAAAGTCCCAGCTTATCCAGTCTCTCCTTATAATTCAAAGCCTCCATTTCTGGCAACATCCTGGTAAAACTGTTCTGAACCCTTTCCAATTTAGTAATATTCTTCCTATAGCAGGGCAACCAGAACTGCACACAGTACTCCACCAACATCCTGTACAACTTCAACGTGATGTCCCAACTCCTATACTCAATGGAGTCAGGCAAAGGTGCTAAACACCTTCTTAACCACCCTGTCTACCTGTGTTGCAAAGAATTATGTAGTTGGACCTCTATGTCTCTCTATTCTACAACACTACCCCGGGGCCTACTATGAATTGTATGTCATGCCCTTGTTATTTTTACCAAAATGCAATAACTCACACTTATTCAAATTAATCTCCATCTGTTACTCCTCAGCCCATTGACCCAATTGATAAGACCTCTTTGTAATCTCAGATAACCACCTTCACTGTCCACTATACCACCAATTTTGGTGTCATCTGCAAACCTACTAACAATGCCTCCTATATTCTCATCCAAATTGATCATATAAATGACAAACAAAAGTCAACCCAATACTGGTCCACATGGAACTCTGCTGGTCAGAGCCTCACAGCCCAAAAAAAAAACCCTGCACCAACACCCTCTGTCTCCTACCATCAAGCCAATTTTATATCTAATTTGCTGATAATACATCCACCAGGGTCCTAGGATCAGTCAGGGATTTGGGCCACAATGTGAATGAGAGGAGGTTGATAGCTACAAAGATGGGGCTGCTGATGAGGGGCCCGGGGGTCCTGAAAAGAGATCTATATGGTGCCTCTCGCCTGGCTCTCGCTCCTTTCCAAATACCCTGATCCTCTATCAGGCAGTCACAGATTGATATCAAGGTGACTCTTGGGAGTCCATTTTTAAGACTTCCCATGTGATAACTACCGCCCCTGCCACTGATGCAATGATGCCCATAACTGGACATTAATTGCCTATTCAAGGGGCTCAATTGGCATTGAACCAGGAAAACCATCCACAAGCAAGCTCTCTCATCCCAGACTTAATCAAAACAAAGGCAAGAAGGTGGGGAAGGGGGGAATCCCCACCTGGACACACTCTACCTGACTAAATGCCCCTGCCACCTACAAATTCACATCACATGAGAACATTAAATTCTTTCCATTGTGTGTTAAGTTTAAAGAAGAAATTGTTCTTGGTTTTTTTGTCTGATTCTATCTCTTCATTTGAATCTTAATCTAGACCACCGTGATTCTTTGCTTTCACAAAATCTTCACAATGTAGAAAGAGGCCTTTTGGCCCATCGAGTCTACAATGTCTCTCCAAAGAGCATCCCACCCAGACCCAGCTCCCCTCTCTATCTCCGTAACCCTGCATTTATAACAGCTAATCCACTTATCCTACACATCTTTGGTCATGACAGACCAATTTAGCATAGCCAAACCACCTAACCTACACATCTCTCGACTATGGAAGTAAATGCAGACACGTGGAGAATGCACAACCTCCACACCATCACCCAAGGCTGGAATCAAACCCAGGTCCCTAGCGCTGTGAGGCAGCAGTGCTAACCACTGAGCCAGCATGCTTTCCATGTTATAATTACAATGTTACCATGTTATAATATGCTTCACAACCATGCTTTAGAGAGGGAGAAGCAACAGACATTTGCTGCTGTGTTACTTGATACTGGAAAGTTGTAAAATTTATATTTGTCTTCCTTTCGTCCAAACAGGTCCACCAGGTGGTCCAGGTTTACCAGGGAATCCAGGTAATCTAGGATGTGCTGGAGCTCTTGGGTCTACGGGTCCAATGGGCCTGCCAGGTAAGTTCAAGTTTTGGAACGTGTAGATGGAGTGAAGTACGTTTCCAAAACTATTCTACTATATAAAACTATGAATCAAACAAATTCACTAAAATGGTTTTATTCAGAAGCAACAGCCTATACTGAAAGAGATTCACAAAGCACTTTTCTAATGGAAATTTTTAATCTGAAATGCAAATTAATTTGGATGTGTAATTCATTCTGAGGACAACCCAGAGCAGAATAAGGAATTGGAGTATCTTGAGCCAAGAGGTGGTGAATGAAAATTTTATCTCAGAAAAAACTGGAGGTGAAGGGAATCCTCCAGAAAACTGCAACATACTTGCGGGTGGACTCTACAGAAGTAATTAGCCTGAATGTTTAGCATATGTGGTTACAAAGCTTATTGCTGGTCGTGTTTGTTTACTTTAAGCGTGTATATTTTTAATATACACTAAAGCTGTTTTGTCAAAAAACTGTGAAATCTGGTGGTGTAAGTCTGTTGATTAAAGAAAGATATTTTGTTTCTTTTTACATGTTAACGGTCCCTAACCAAATTATAACAGAAGTACGTATGGGACATCCAAATCAGGTACAATGTGATGCAATAGATGAACTTTTTTCTGGTCATTTTGTCAGGTGACAAAGGAGAAAAAGGGTTTGCTGGACCACCAGGGTCTTCAGCTTTACCTGGTTCTGACGGCATTCCTGGCTTAAAGGGAGAGAAAGGAGAACCAAGCAGATTAGTCTATGGCAACCCAGGCCCTCCAGGAGAAAAGGTAAGTTAACTCTGAACCATTATTATTCACCAAACAGTCAATTTTCTTTAATTAAATTATTCATATTGTGAATCCAAAAATACATTGAAAATTAAAATATTGCAAATGCTGGTCATTTGAAATATTGGAAAAAAATGTTTGAAATGTGCAGAAAACCTGGCAGCATTTATTCAGGAAAAAATACAGGTCTGGATCTTTGCTCCTTGGTTGAGAGGAGAGAGATGGAACATTTCCTGTCACCACAACCCCAAACCAGGGATAAAGTGACCCAGAACTTCACTTTTTCATTCCAAGGTGATGGGGCTCCTTAGGAGACAGGCCAAGGAACTCCAAAACAAGACAGTAAGCTGCTGCAGGCGAAGGTTGGCTGAGTGGAAGTCCTATCTCAATGCACCAGCACATTGTAAAAGATGAATAAAAAAGGACACCAGAAGTGTCCAACTTTTGGTGTCCACCAAAAAGACACCATTTCTGAAGAAGGGTCTAGGCCCAAAGCGTCAGCCTTCCTGCTCCTCAGATGCTGCTTGACCTGCTGTATTCATCCAGCTCTGCACCTTGTTATCTCAGATTCTCCAGCATCTGCAGTTCCTGCTATCTCCAAAAGTGGCCCTCCAGGCTGCACCCCTCACATCCTCTCCTCTACCAGCCCCAACTCATTCCAAATGCCCTATCCATGCTTACCCACGTACCTCATGCTCCACCTATTCCCATGCCCCTCACACCTTGTTTGACACCTGTGCCACATTGCCCACGCCCCAAAACCCGGCATCCCCTCTGTCAGCCTATTCTGCTCACCCACCTACCAACTCATTTCCATGGCCCTTTATAGCCCTGTGACAACGTATACTCCCCACTCACCACCCACTTACTTTCCCTCTCCATGCAAGCTCACACAGTATTCATCGTGGACGGCCCTCAGGAACCATACTGAGATAGCTTCATTTTATGTGTCTACTATGTTACTCCTTGTAAAAACAAAACACATTGACTTTTTAAAAATCAATTCATTGAAATTCTTTTGACTAATCTCTTATGAAGACAAACATTTCTATTCTATAAACAGTGGAGCTATCAGTTGGACTGCTCACTTAGCAGTTAGGCATCCCATTGTGAAAATGATAGGCTAGGAAATCAGTCATGCAGCACAAATCCAATAATGATAGACCTCAGTCTTATGTCTACAGATAGTGAAATAGCTAGAACTGATTTTTTAAATTCTAACATTTGTTTTAAATGGTAAGCCAGCAGATTTAAATCCCTGATAACAAGGTGTAGAGCTGGATGAACATAGCAGGCCAAGCAGCATCAGAGGAGCAGGAAAGCTTGACCCTTCATGAAGGGTCTAGGCCCGAAACGTCAAGCTTTCCTGCTCCTCTGATGCTGCTTGGCTTGCTGTGTTCATCCAGCTCTACACCTTGTTATCTCGGATTCTCCAGCATCTGCAGTTCCTACTATCTCAGATTTAAATCCCTTGACAGTTTGTTGACAACTTCACAGTCCAAAAGGCTTATGTATTTTTACATACAGACATGCCTACTTTTATCAATCCTAAAGGCTACCTGACTTCTCCCAGTCTGGGTACTTTGCATCTCCCAGACAGGATACAGTACCTCCCTCAAAGATGAACTTCACCTCTTCCAAAGGTGTATGCCATGTCCCCCAAAGATATCCCAGGAACGGATACAAAGGGGTACTCTAGCTGTATAGGGAAATACAAAATAAAAGTCCTGCTCTGATGTTCTTTGCACATTTTGGGTTCCTCACCATAACGATGACAACATTTAAATGGCTAGCTGTCTCCATGAACCAGGCATCCGCATACTCAGGCCCACCCTCCATCCTGTCCTCATGAAACCAGGCATTACCCTATTCAGGGGCAGGACTCGGGACAAATGGCAAAAAGTCAGGCTGTAGTTACATATCAGGTCACTTATCCATCAACAGTACTGCTGTTTTTAAATAACATGAACACACTTTAGGAATCGAGGTGCCAGAGATCAGTGCTTCCTCATTGCAGAACACACACCTTTCCATTAAACGGTAAGAGCTGCGCAACCCATGAACCAAACACAAGAACAGCAGGACCAATTTATCACGCAAATTTCTGAACAAGGAATAATCATTTGTAAAAAGTTATCTACAAGTCAATAAATTATCTTGTACTTTGATCCTCGTATTACCTTAGGGTAATCAAGGTCCTTCGGCCCCAAAAGAACTACCAGGTACTCCTGGGTCTCGAGGTGAATCAGGAACTGATGGTTATCCTGGGACCCCTGGTGAGAAAGGCGACCAAGGCAAATCAGGTTTTCCAGGTATTATGTCTTCAATTGTTTCAACCGTCTCCAAGTTAAAAATAGGCAGCTGTACTGGTGAAAGGCACAAGTACATCCTCTGTGACTAAGATGATAGTTTATTGTTCCTGCTGGTTCTTTTTAGCCTCTCTGCTGCCTTTAACACCACTGATGATCATCAAACATCTAATCTCTGTACAACTTCAATCCTCTAGCTTCATTCATATCTGTTCCAGCCCTGTCCACGCAAATCTATTAATGGTTTCTCCACTTTTCCCCTCACAGTCATCACCGGCATCAGGTAGCCTTAAATTACTGCTGGTTCCATTCACTCATTTTTCAAATGCTGCCTCTCAGTGATATAATATGTTAGAAGCCCAGAACCAAGCTCTATGAGCGTGTTTTGACATATGTTTACCTCTTCTGTCTCTTATTTTGATTCCAGAACTATTGACCAACTCTGCGGTTGCTTGATCCACTATCAAGTCTTAGACAAATTATAATTTCTTCCCATTTACTACAAGCTAAAATCATTCTTTCTCCTGTTTCATCGTGCAAGTTTTTTATTTAATATTCCATCAACCTCTTTGACTACCACTTTAGTCTAAGTTAATAATGCAGAACCCTGACAAGCTGTATGACCCAGAAATAATTTTCCTTTCCTTGTCTCACATTATTTAAGTCATTTTCTGTCATTACTGAGACTCTAATCCATATATTTATCTCGTCAAAAATCAACTCCTCTAGTTTTATCCAAGTTGGCCTCTCTGCCTCTGCCTTTCTAAAAATTACAATGTATTCAGCAAGCCAATGCCTATTCTTAATCTTGTATCAGAGATAAAAGGTACTGCAGATGCTTAGCGAAGCCTCTTCTAAGGACGCCTACCCTGAAGAAGTTACCCTCCTCCCTCCGGACAAACCTCAGGGAATCTCTCTCCCACTGCAACTCTCTCATAATCTCTTCGGCCTTGAAACTGCTCAACCACGTCCTGAAGCAAACCAGGTACTACAGCCACATCACCTTTCTTAGTACCTGCCTACGGAACCAGATCATCCCCATTGGACTACAATCCACATTCAAGCCTTCCCAATTTGGCCCCAACCGTGACAATATCTACATTCAGAACATTGAGACCCTCCAGAAGTGCTTCTCCCTGCGACTCCTGAAACATACACTTGCAGCAATGCGCAGGCATCTCCAGGCACTACAGTCAAGACTCCCCCAGCTCAGAGCCTCCCTCTCCCAGACCTGCAAAGGACCTCTCCTGTTTTTAATTCTCCGTAGGATCCATAGCCTGAATTCACAATTCTACTCAGCTTTATTGGACACCAAAAACTGTAAGTACAGTAAACTTACTGATGCCCATCACCCAAAACGGGCTTCCCCACTCCCCAAATCCCCAACCCTACCCAGGACCTCCCCTACAATGCACCCGCCGCCATTGGCCACGAGGCCACTGTCGGAGAACCCACTGATGACGTCAAATCCGCCACCGCCGGGTACCCCACTTCCAGGACAGCGAACGCCGCCGCTGCTGAAACCACCACCTCCATCACCGAAACCAACACCACAGACACTACCGTCATCACTGCTGCCACCGCCGCCGCTGCTCTGCCCACCGCCGAAGCCGACACAACGCCCACCGCCGACGCCGACGCAACTCCGCCCACTGCCGACGCCGACAACACTCCGCCCACTGCCTCCACAGCCAGCAGCTCCAGAGGAGACAGCAACACTGAGCCCTGCCGAGTCTTCACCATCCCCCCAGACCTCCCCCTTACTGAGGACGAACGGTCAGTCCTCAGTAAAGGGCTCACATTTGTCCCCCTCCACCCACATATCAACGAATACCGCTCACGCTTGGATATTGAGCAGTTTTTCCGCCGCCTCCGCCTCCACGCTTACTTCTCCAACCGCGAATCTAACCCTCTCTCTACTGACCCCTTCTCCCGCCTCCAACACAAGCCCTCCTCCTGGACACCACCCCAAGGCCTCCTACCCTCCCTCGACCTCTTCATCTCCAACTGCCGTCGAGACATCAATCACCTCAACCTCTCTACCCCTCTCAAACACTCCAACCTCTCCACCGCAGAACATGCAGCCCTCCGCTCCCTCCGCTCCAATCCCAACCTCACCATAAAACCCGTGGACAAGGGAGGGGCAGTTGTAGTATGGCGCACTGACCTCTACATTGCTGAGGCCAGGTGCCAACTCTCTGACACCTCCTCCTACCGCCCCCTGGATCATGACCCCACCCCCGAGCACCAAACCATCATCTCCCAAACCATCCACAACCTCATCACCTCAGGTGACCTCCCACCCACCGCCTCCAAACTCATCGCTCCCCAACCCCGCACCGCCCGCTTCTATCTCCTTCCCAAAATCCACAAACCTGAATGCCCTGGTCGACCCATTGCCTCCGCCTGCTCCTGCCCCACCGAACTCATCTCCACCTACCTAGACTCCATTTTCACCCCCTTGGTCCAGGAACTCCCTACCTACGTCCGTGACACCACCCATGCCCTCCACCTCCTCCAGAACTTCCAATTCCCCAGTCCCCAACACCTCATTTTTACTGTGGACGTCCAGTCCCTATACACCTGTATTCCCCATGCAGATGGCCTGAAGGCCCTCCGCTTCTTCCTGTCCCGCAGAACTGACCAATCCCCCTCCAGTGACACCCTCATCCGCTTAGCCAAACTCGTCCTCACCCTCAACAACTTCTCTTTCAATTTCTCCCACTTCCTACAGACAAAGGGGGTGGCCATGGGTACCCGCATGGGCCCAAGCTATGCCTGTCTCTTTGTAGGTTACATGGAACAATCCCTCTTCCGTACCTACACTGGCCCTAAACCCCACCTCTTCCTCCGTTACATTGATGACTGCATCGGCGCCGCCTCGTGCTCCCACGAGGAGCTCGAACAGTTCATCCACTTCACCAACACCTTCCACCCCAACCTTAAGTTCACCTGGACCATCTCCAACACTTCTCTCTCCTTCCTGGACCTCTCTGTCTCCATCTCGGGTAACCACCTAGAAACCGATGTCCATTTCAAGCCCACCGACTCCCACAGCTACCTGGAATACACCTCCTCCCACCCAGCTTCCTGCAAAAATGCCATCCCCTATTCCCAATTCCTTCGCCTCTGCCGCATCTGCTCCCAGGATGAGACATTCCACTCCCGTACGTCTCAAATGTCCTCATTCTTCAAGGACCGCAACATCCCCCCCACAGTGGTCGAGAACGCCCTCGACCGTGTCTCCCGCATTTCCCGTAACACATCCCACACGCCCCGTCCCCGCAACAATAACCAAAAAAGAATCCCCCTCGTCCTCACGTAGCACCCCACCAACCTCCGGATCCAACGCATCATCCTCCGACACTTCCGCCATCTGCAATCAGACCCTACCACAAAGACGTTTTTCCCTCCCCACCCTTATCTGCCTTCCGGAGGGACCACTCCCTCCGCGACTCCCTTGTCCGCTCCACACTCCTCTCCAGCACCACCACACCCGGCACTTTTCCCTACAACCGCAGGAAGTGCTACACCTGCCCCCACACCTCGTCCCTCACCCCAATCCCAGGCCCCAAGAAGACTTTCCACATCAGGCAGATGTTCACCTGCACATCTGCCAATGTGGTATACTGCATCCGCTGTACCCGTTGTGGCTACCTCTACATCGGGGAAACCAAGCGGAGGCTTGGGGACCGCTTTGCAGAACACCTGCGCTCAGTTCGCAACAAACAACTGCACCTCCCAGTCGCAAACCATATCAACTCCCCCTCCCCTTCCTCAGACGACATGTCCATCCTGGGCCTCCTGCAATGCCACAGTGATGCCACCTGAAGGCTGCAGGAACAGCAAATCATATTCAGCCTGGGAACCCTGCAGCCCAATGGCATCAATGTGGATTTCACAAGCTTCAAAATCTCCCCTATCCCAACCGCATCCCAAAACCAGCCCAGCTCATCTTCACCTCCCTAACCTGTTTTTCCTCTCACCTATCCCCTCCTCCCACCTCAAGCCCCACCCCCATCTCCTATCTACTAACATCATCCCGCCCCCTTGACCTGTCCGTCCTCCCTGGACTGACCTATCTCCTCCCTACCCCCCTACCTACACTCACCTTTACTGGCTCCATCCCCGCCTCTTCGACTTGTCGGCCTCCTCTCCACCTATCCTCTCCTCTATCCATCTTCTATCCGCCTCCCCCTCTCTCCCTATTTATTTCAGAACCCTCTTCCCCTCCCCCATTTCTGATGAAGTGTCTAGGCCCGAAACGTCAAGCTTTCCTGCTCCTATGATGCTGCTTGACCTGCTGTGTTCATCCAGCCCCACGCTTGTTATCTCGCCTGTTCTTAATCTCTCTGGACCTACCACCCTTCCACTCTTGACATGTTCCAATGAGTCATATACCACTCCCAATCCATTTCCAGATTTTCACCATCTCACTCCATCCTACTTCAGGCAATCTCCTTTAGTCTTATCCCCTATTACATCAACACTGACTCTTCTGATAATGATCTATTCTATTTCCACCATTCTGATTTGTTTATATTGTCACTTGCTGCTCATTCTGCAACTAGCTATCTATCTTATCGAGCTCCCTCACAAAAGTGTCTAACTTAGTTACTCCCTCCCTGACTTCAAACAGGTTTAACTTGATTTGGTTTTCTTTAGTTTATGCAGCCAAATTCCCAAAATTCCCAGCTCTTTTCTCCCACTCAGAGTTTGCTTCTTTCTCCAGCTTCTTTTGAATTAAATGAATGTTGTATAAATGTAAGTTGTAGCATATAGTGTGGCAGAAGTTGTTCTGGAAGCTAGTGCAAAATGTCTATATTGTTCAGCAATTGAACCCAGCCTATTACTTACTGTGTACCTTTGAATGTTGAACTGTAGGTCCTGCAGGCTCTAAAGGCAGTAAAGGACTTGATGGGAAACAAGGCTTACCAGGAAGTCAAGGTGTCCCAGGAACTCCAGGTAAGATTCTTTGCTCCTTTAGCTAAAATATACTCTGGGAAGCTGGTCATTGTTACACTGCCATTACCTTCCTGGAGGTGCAGTGAAAACACTGTTGACATGTATAAATGGAATTTCCACCATAATTCCAGCAAAGTAGCGCGAGTGGGGATGGACAATTTACAAAGCATTTCCCAGCCTCAACTTGTTCAAACTGTTTGGAGACCTAAGCCCCAGCTTGATAACCTTTGTATAGTAATGGATTGCTTTGTACAATTTCATAAACTAAATAAAAGTTTTTGGTTTAGTATTCCAATATAAATCTCAAAGCAAGATAAGTTTATATGGGGAATTCCAGTCTGGAGGTCAGCACTTCCAATTTGCAACAACGTTCTCTATTAGCTAAAGCAGGAATTATGGTCATTATTGTGGAATACATTTTATTAATGAAATTATTAATTATAGGCATTTGGCATGAGAACAACAGTGAACCTATCAGTGCTCAGCTTTATAACAGAAGAAATCTGACCGCGCTTTCTGGGCTCTGCATGTGTTGTTAAAGGCTGAAATCCAGAAATGCCTATTGGAAATATCCCCATGTTTCTTCACTGCCAAACCGCAGGGCTCCTTTACAATCTTCCAGACAGAAGTATTTCAATGGTATACTCTTGTTTCACTTTTTGTGGCAGCATGGCTTTCATTATATACATGCTGCCATGTGTTCAGCACCAGCATCTCAAGCAATGTTGTTGAAAATAGAACTGAGAGAATGCTGGAGAAACTCAGCAGGTAGGGCTGCATCTGTGGAGAGAGAAATACAGTTAATGTTTTGAGTCCAGTGACCCTTCTTCAGGTGGGATAGGGTGGTATTTATGTTGATGACTGGGATGGGGTGAAATCTTGGCTTATCATCAGCAATCCCTTCCTTTGTATCTGCTTTTATTTTCCATCTCTCTTGGCACTGTCTCCATGTATTCTGTTCACTCCTTCCCCTGCAAAGGAGCATTACATGTTTCAGCTCTCTCAAAATATATATTTTCAGTAACCTCCTTTATGCAACTCTGTGGATTACCAAAGGTTATCTCTAGTGCCAGCCCGAAAGGAGCCAAGTGCAGAAAGGTTTATGGCCATGGTCTTCTTAACAGTAACTGGCTTTGCAGTCCTTGCCCAAATCTGGGTTGCAGTTTTGGCTGCAACAGCAGCCAGGTGATTCCAGTGAGGGTGCCTTCACTGAAGAACAGATGTCATTCATACTGTTCCTCATGAAGGTTCATATTGGAGAACTGCTCCCTGAACTGGAACACAGGAGGTTGAGGGGTGACCTAATAGAAGTTTATAAGAGTGTGAATGGTATGGATAGAGTGGAAAGTATGAGGCTTTTTCCCAGGGTGGAAGGGTCAATTACTAAGGGGCACATGTTCAAAATGTGAGGGGGGGGAAGTTTAAAAGAAATGTGAAAGGCAAGTTTTTCACACAAAGGGTGGTGAGTGCCTGGAACACACTGCCAGAGAAGGTGGTAGAAGCAGACACAATAGCAGCATTCAAGAAGCACCTGGACAAATACATGAAAAGGAAGGGAATAGGGGATATTGATCCTGCAAGTGAAGACAGTTTTAGTTTGGAAGGGCAAAATGTGGCAGCGTAGGCTTGCAGGGCCAAAGGGCCTGTTCCTGTGCTGTATTGTTCTTTATTCTTCACATCCTTAGATAAGGCCTCCTGCTTGAAAGCTTCCATTCTCCTCTCTTCTGTCCCCATATTTCAAACAGCTTTTCTACCTCTGTTTGGCCTCTGTTCATTCTGCCTCTCTTGCTGTAGACCTGTGGGGATTCACACTGCTACACTCATTCTCTGAGCAAATAAATGTGCAAAGCTAAAAACAGAAAATGCTTAGCGGGTTTGAAAACTTCAGTGGAGAAAAAGAGTTAATTTTACATGACGTTGAAAACTCTTCATAAGAACCCTTCTAACTCAATAGCAGGTCATTATTCACCCGTAGTGTCAACTCTGGTTCTGTCTCCACAGCTGCTGCCTGACAGGATGAATATTTCAAGTGCTTTCTGTTTTTCAGATTTTCAGCATTTTGCTTTTGGACTATGATGTGGAGGTGCCAGTGTTGGACTGGGGTGGACAAAATCAAAAGTCCCTGACACCAAGGTATAGTCCAACAGGTTTATTTGAAGTCACAAGCTTTCAGGGCACTGCTCCTTCATCAGGTGAATGCAGGGAAGCACACAGGCACAGACTTTACATGCAGTGAGATCATGGCAGGTAGGTTGACTTGAATGAGCTTGTGATTTGTAGTCCTTTCAGGATCTTGCCACTATCTCCCGGTATATAAATTCTGTGCCTGTGTATTTCCACCCACTTCACCTGGCGAAGGACCAGTGGTATGAAAGCTTGTGATTTCAAATAAACCTGTTGGATTACAACCTGGTTTTGTGTGACTTTTGCTTTTAAAATAGTTTGTGAAGAGGCTTTGAAGTCAGGACATAGTTATTCAGCTTGTGTGGCACCACTACCCGTTCAACTTTAAAATGCTTTGTGACTGTAGAAACTAACAAACATTTCCACACAACAACAACATGTCAAATAGCTCCAAACATGGTATCATGGACAGTGAGAAAGAATATCAGAAATTGCAGCAGGGTCTTGATCAGCTGGGAAAGTGGGCTATGAGATGGCAAATGGATTTCAATATAGATAAGTGTGAGGTGTTGCATTTTGGAAAGTCAAATCAAGGTAGGAGTTTCATGGTGAATGGTAGGGCCTTAAGGAGTGTAGTGGAACAGAGGGACCTTGGAGCTCAGGTGCATGCGTCTCTGAAAGTGAAGTCACAGGTAGACAGGGCAGTGAAGAAGGCTTTTGGCACACTGGCCTTCATTAGTCATGACGTTGAGTATAAAAGTTGGGAAGTTATGTAGCAAGCATGGGGCTGGATGAACACAGCAGGTCAAGCAGCATCATAGGAGCAGGAAAACTCGACGTTTCGGGCCTAAACCCTTCATCAGAAATGGGGGAGGGGAAGAGGGTTCTGAAATAAATAGGGAGAGAGGGGGAGGCGGATAGAAGATGGATAGAGGAGAGGATAGGTGGAGAGGAGGCAGAGAAGTCGAAGAGGCGGGGATGGAGCCAGTAAAGGTGAGTGTAGGTAGGGGGGTAGGAGGAGATAGGTCAGTCCAGGGAGGACGGACAGGTCAAGGGGGCGGGATGATGTTAGCAGATAGGAGGTGGGGGTGTGGCTTGGGGTGAGAGGAAAAACCGGTTAGGGAGGTGGAGATGAGCTGGGCTGGTTTTGGGATGCGGTTGGGGGAGGGGAGATTTTGAAACAATAACCAAAAAAGAATCCCCCTCGTCCTCACATACCACCCCACCAACCTCCGGATCCAACGCATCATCCTCCGACACTTCCGCCATCTGCAGTCAGACCCCACCACCAAAGACATCTTTCCCTCCCCACCTTTATCTGCCTTCCGGAGGGACCACTCCCTCCGCGACTCCCTTGTCCGCTCCACACTCCTCTCCATCCCCACCACACCCGGCACTTTTCCTTGTCACCGCAGGAAGTGCTACACCTGCCCCCACACCTCCTCCCTCACCCCAATCCCAGGCCCCAAGAAGACTTTCCACATCAGGCAGAGGTTCACCTGCACATCTGCCAATGTGGTATACTGCATCCGCTGTACCTCTACATCGGGGAAACCAAGCGGAGGCTTGGGGACCGCTTTGCAGAACACCTGCGCTCAGTTCGCAACAAACAACTTCACCTCCCAGTCGCGAACCATTTCAACTCCCCCTCCCATTCCTCAGATGACATGTCCATCCTTGGCCTCCTACAATGCCACAGTGATGCCACCCGAAGGCTGCAGGAACAGCAAATCAT
>JAHRHZ010000288.1:13411837-13423480 GCA_024137785.1 Ginglymostoma cirratum | reverse complement strand
CTTCCCCTCCCCCATTTCTGATGAAGGGTTTAGGCCCGAAACGTCGAGTTTTCCTGCTCCTATGATGCTGCTTGACCTGCTGTGTTCATCCAGCGCCATGCTTGTTGTCTCGGATTCTCCAGCATCTGCAGTACCTTTTATCTCTGATACAAAGTTATGTAGCAGTTGTACAGGACGTGGGTGAGACTGCACTTGGAGTATTGTGTTCAGTTTTTGTCACCTTGCCATAGGAAGGATGCTATTAAACTGGAAACAGTGCAGAAGAAATTTACAAGGATGTTGCCAAAACTCAAGGGCATGAGTTACAGAGAGTGGTTGGACAAGCTAGGACTGATTTCTTTAGAGTGTAGGAGACTGAGACATAGTAGACTTAGGTCTACAAAATCATGAGAGGTATGGACAGGATAGATAGCAAGAAGCTTTTTTCCCAGAGTGGGGGACTCAATTACTAGGGGTCACGATTTCAAGGTCAGAGGGGAAATGTTTAAGGGAGATATGCATGGAAAGTTCTTTACACAGAGGGTGGTGGGTGCCTGGACCGCATTGCCAGCGGAGATGGTAGAGGCGGGCACAATAGCGTCATTTAAGATGTATCTAGACAGATACATGAATGGGCAGGGAGCAGAGGGATACAGATCCTTGGAAAATAGGCGACAGGTTTAGATAGAGAATCTGGATTGGCGCAGGCTTGGAGGGCCGAAGGGCCTGTTCCTGTGCTGTAATTTTCTTTGTTCTGAGGGGGGGATCTTGTAGAGGTGTACAAGATCATGAAAGGCATGGATAGGGTGAATGCACTCAGTCTTTTTCCCAGTGTTGGGGAATCGAGGACTACAGGGCATCAGTTTAAGGTAAGAAGAGAAAGAATACATAGGAACCTGAGGGGCATTTAAAGTTTTGGCAAAGATCTGTAGCTCAGGTTGTGGATGAGGTTGTTGACTTGCTTGCCAAGCTGGCTTGTTCTCATTCAGACGTTTTGTCATCATGCTAGGTGACATCATCAGTGGAGCCTCCGATGAAGCGATGTTGTCCTACTGCCCTTGGAATTTATACTCTCTGGTCCATTATGGTGACTAGTGTCATTTCAGGTTTTGATCTGTATGGGTTGTATATGGGGCCCAATTCTATATGTTTGTTACTGCAGTACGGGTGGAGAACCATGCCTCTAGGAATTCCCATGCATGTCTATGTTTGGCTTGGGCTACTATAGTTACCTTGTCCCAATGATGGCCTTCATTGTCTGAGTGTACCGATATTAAGGAGAGTTCATTGTGCCATTTTTGCTGCTAATTGATGTTCATGTACTCTGATGGCTACTTTCCTTTCAGTCTGTCTGATGTAATGTTTGTGGCAGTCGTTGCATGGTATTTTGTAAACCATGTTGGTTCTGTATGTTGTGGGAATGAGTTCTTTAATCCTTGTGAGTATTTGTCATAGAGTGGATGCGGGCTTGTGGGCTACCATGATTCCTAGTGGTCTTAGGAGTCTTGTTGCCAGTTTTGATATGTTCTTGATGTAGGGCAATGTGGCCAGTGTGTTAGGGTGTGTTCCATATACAAACTTGTACAGATCAAAACCGGAAATGACACTACTCATCATTGGCTCAATCTGAGGGGCAACTTTTTTACACAGAGGATGGCACACATATGGAATGAGCTACCAGCAGAAGTGGTTGAGGCGGACACATTAACAACATTTAAAAGGCATTTGGACAAATATATGGATAGGAAAGGTTTAGAGGGATATGGGCCAAGTGCAGAGAAATGGGACTAGCATGGATAGACATTTTGTTCGGCATGGACCTGTTTGGGCCAAATGGCCCATCTCTGTGCTGTAGGACTCTATAACGTGAAAGAATATGACAATCTATTTTGCAGAAAGGTAAAGGGATCCTTCATGCTTCTGAATTCATATCCAGCTATGAAAGACTATGTGCTGGTATTACTTAAGCACTGTGCTGCACACTGACAGTGCTTGTGTCAAGTCAATGTTAGAGGTAGCTAGCACAATCTAGTTGTTTCCATACTTGAGGGGATTGTCTTTGTGCAGGCTAACACCCTCAACAAAATGGCATCTACTGCAGCTTGCATCTCAAGGTCCCTCATGGCAGGCTGATACAGAATGTAAAGTTGCATGGGGTCAGAGGTGAGCTTGCCAGATAGATTAAAAAAAAACTGGCTCAGTATTAGAAGACAGAGGGTAGCAGTGGAAGGGTGCATTTCTGAATGGAGGGCTGTGACTAGTGGCGTTCCTCAGGGATCAGTGTTGGGACCTTTGCTGTTTGTAAAATATACAAATGATTTGGAGGAGAATGCAATTGGTCTGACTGGTAAGTTTGCCGATGACACACAGGTTGGTGGAATTGCAGATAGCGATGAGGACCTTCAAAGGATACAGCAGGATATAGATTGGTTGGTGACTTGGGCAAAGAGATGGCAGATGGAGTTTAATCTGGAAAAATGTGAGGTAATGCATTTTGGAAGGTCTAATCCAGATGGAAAATATACAGTAAATAACAGAACCCTTAATAGTACTGATAAGCAGAAGGATCTGGATGTACCGGTACACAGGTCACTGAAAGTGGCAATGCAGGTGGAAAAGGTAGTCGACAAGGCATACGGCAAGCTTGCCTTCGTCGGCTGGGGCACTGAGTTTAAAAATTGGCAGGTAATGTTGCAGCTTTATAGAACCTTAGGTCAAATTTGGAATATCGTGTTCAATTCTGGTCGCCACACTACCAGAAGGATGTGGTGGCTTTGGAGAGGGTACAGAAAAGATTTACCAGGGTGTTGCCTGGTATGGAGGGCATTAGCTATGAGGGGAGGTTGGAGAAACTTGGGGTTGTTCTCACTGGAACAATGGAGGTTGAGGGGGCACCTGATAAGAGTTCTACAAGATTATGAAGGGCATGGACATACTGGACGGTCAGAAGCTTTTCGCAGGGTGGAAGAGTCAGTTACCAGGGGCCATGGGTTTAGGGTGCAAGGGGCAAGGTTTAAAGGTGATGTACAAGGCAAGTTTTTCACACAGAGGGTGGTGGGTGCCTGGAACTCGCTGCCAGGGGAGGTAGTGGAAGCAAATACTATAGTGACTTTTAAAGGGTGTCTTGACAAATATATGAATAGGATGTGAATAGAGGGATACGGTCCCCGGAAGGGTAGGGGGTTTTAGTTGTGATGGGCAGCATATCGGTGCAGGCTTGGAGGCCAAAGGGCCTGTTCCTGTATTGTAATTTTCTTTGTTCTTGTTAGAAGCATGCTCAAATATCACAGGAACTATTCCGGCAGCAAAATAATACTGCAGCTCGAAAATGGAATCAAATTTTGCATTCTGCATATCCCAGTAATAATTATTCAGTATTGATTAACAGATCAGATTCATTAACCAAAAAAACTAGAGATAATGGAAATCCTAAACAAAAACAGATATTGCTGAAGAAACTTAGGTCTGGCAGCATCTGTGGAGAGTTAACATTTTGAGTTCAGCGACCTTTCTTCAGAACTGGTTGTATAGAGTCATAAAGATATACAGCACGGACACAGACCCTTCGCTCTAACGCGTTCATGCCATACCTATCCTAAATAAATCTAGTCCCATTTACCAGCATATGGCCCATATCCCTCTAAACCCCTCCTATTAATATACTCATCCAGATACCTTTTAGATTGTAGCTAGGAAAAGGTAGGTATATATGGTGAAGATGGGTGGGGAGAAGTAAACAACAGGCGAAGCTGGAACCCAAAGAAAGAGCGAACAACAGTTGAGCAAAAGAATGGGTAATGGTCAGCCTGGTAGAATCAATAGCTGCTAATGGGACCATTATTGAACTCAGTATTGCATCTTGAATGCTGACGGATCCCCATGCAAAAAATGAGGTGCAGTTCTTCGAGCTTCCAATGAGCTTCGCTGAGCACTGCAGCATGCCCAAGACAGAAATAACAAGGTGTAGAGCTGGATGAACACAGCAAGCCAAGCAGCATCAGAGGAGCAGAAAAGCTGACGTTTCGGGTCTGAACCCTTCTCCAGAAATGGGGGAGGGGAAGGGGATTCTGAAATAAATAGGGAGGGGGGAAGGTGGATAAAGGAGCAGATAGGTGGAGGAGACGGGCAGGTCAAGGAGGCGGGGATGGGGCCAGTAAAGGTGAGTGTTGGTGGGGAGTTATGATGGGGGTTGGTCAGTCAAGGGAAGATGGACCGGTAAAGGAGGTGGAATGAGGCTGGTAGGTAGGAGGTGGTGGTGGGGGTTGAGGCAGGAGGAGCGGATAGGTGGGAGAAAAGACAGACAGGTCAGGGAGGCTAGGATGGAGCCATAAAGGTGAGTGTAGGTGGAGAGTTAGGATGGGCGTTGGTCAGTCCAGGGAAGATGGACAGGTCAAGGAGGCGGGTGCCTCCTTGGGAAATCACGGACAGGCAACAAATGATGGCCAGCCAGCAATGCCCACGTCCCACAAGTGAATAATAAAAGTACAATTCTTTAGCTTCCCACAATTCAAGACCTTAGCAACATCACTCTGGTTGTTAGTTGTAATGTATAAAGGTAAAAGTAAGTTTACTCAAACCGAAACGTCAGCTTTCCTGCTCCTCTGATGCTGTTTGGCCTGCTGCGTTCATCCAGCTCTACACCTTGTTATCTCTTAAATGTTTGTTACTGCTTTCTTACCCAGCTATTATACCATTGAACGAATAAAAAAATACAGCACAGGAAAAGGCCCTTCAAGCCTGTGCCGACTATCATGCCATAATTATCTAAAAACAAACTTGCCATTTTTCATTCTGTATCGCTCTATTCCCTCCTTATTCATGTATCCATTCAGGTGCCTCTTAAATGTTTTCAATGCGCCCACTTCCACCACCTCTTCTGGCAGTGCATTCCAGGCTGCTAACATTCTCTGCATGAAAAACTTCCCTTGCACGTTTCCCTTAAACTTTCCCCCTCTGACCTTGAACCTGTGCCCCCTTGTAATTGAAACTTCAACCCTGGGAAAAGCCTCTGACTATCCACCCTATCTATGCATCTCATAATTTTGTAGACATCTGTCAGGTCTCCTCTCAGCTGCCATCTTTCCAGTAAAAACAATCCTAGTCTTTATAATCTTTCCTCCTAGTCAATGCCTTGTAGACCAGGCAACATCCTGGTGAACCTTCTCTGGACTATCTCCAAAGCTTCCACATCCTTCTGGTAGTGTGGTGACCACAACTCCACACAATACTCCAAATGCGGCCTAACAAGAATTTTATATAGCTGCAACATGTTTTGCTAACTCTTGTACTCCATGCTCCGGGCGATGAAGGCAAGCATGCCATATGCCTTTTTAATCACTTTGGCCACCTGTATTGCCACTTTCAGGGAACTGTGGACCTGCACACCCAGATCCATCTGAATGTTAGTGTTCCTAAGGGTTCTGCCATTTACAATATAATTCACACCCAAATTTGATCCTCTAAAATACATCACCTCGCATTTGTCTAGATTAAACTCCATCTGCTATTGCTGTGCCCAAGTCACCAATCTATCTATATCCTGTTGTATATTTTCATAATCGTTGGCACTATCAGCAACTCCACCAATCTTTATTTCATCAGCAAACTTGCATATCAGACCACCCACATTTTCCTCCAGATCACTTACATATACTACAAACAACAAAGGACCAAAGACTGACCTCTGCGGAACACCACTAATTACTGATCTCCATTCTGAAAAATATCCTTCCACCACTATCATCTGTCTTCTAAGACCAAGCCAGTTTTCTTTCCATCGAGCCAGGCCACCCCGAATGTGGGACTTTATCAAATGCCTTCCTAAAGTCCATATAAACTACATCCACAGCCCTTCCCTCATCAATTATCCTTGTTACCGCTTCAAAAAATTCAATCAGGTTGATGAGACATGCCCTTCCCTGGACAAAACCATGCTGCCTGTCACTAACCAGTCTATTTTCCTTCAAATGCAAATACATTTTGTCCCTCGGTGTCCTCTCCAAGAGTTTCCTCACCACAGACGACTGGCTTACTAGCCTATAGTTTCCTGGATCATCCGTGCATTTTTTCTTAAACAGGGGAACAACACTCACTACTCCCTAGTCCTCTGGAACTTCACCTGTGGTCAATGAGGATGTGAAGATATCTGCCAATGCCTCAGCTATTTCCTTCCTTGCCTCTCTGAGTAACCTGGTGTAGATCTCATCTGGTCCTGCGGGCTTGTCTCTCTTAATGCAATTCAGGATTCCCAAAACTTCCTCTTTCAATATGTTGACATTCTCTAGAGTATTCACACACTCATCCCTGACCTCAAAATTAGTCATGCCCTTCTCCTTGGTGAAAATCGATACAAAGTACACATTCAGGATCTCCCCCATTTTCTGTGGCTCTACATATAACTTCCCTCCTTCATCCTTGAGTGGGCCTACTCTTTCCCTTGTTACCCTCTTTCTCCTAACATATGCATAAAAAGTCTTGGGATTCTCTTTGACTGTTTGCTAAAGACATTTCATGGCCCCTTTTTTGCCTTCCTAATTGTGCACTTAAATTCCTTCCTAATTTCTCTGTACTCCTCCAGGGCTTCATCCGGTTGCAGCTGCCTAGACTTGTCGTATGCTTCTCTTTTTCTTTTGACACACCTTACAATTTCCCTTGTCATCCATGGTTCCTGAATCCTGCCATCCTATCCTTCAGTTTTGCAGGAACATGCAAGTCCTGCACTTTAGTCAATTGGTCTTTAAAAGCCTCCCACATGCCAGAGGTAGATTTGCCCTCAAATAACTGTTTCTAATCCACATTCTCCTGTTCTTGTCTAAGTAATTGAAAGTAATTTATTTTTTACTTCTGGTTAACCCTCTGAAACAAATGTTGAAAGCTTTTATTCCTTTTTTTTTTTGATATCCCAAATCCAATATAGGAATGCCAGGTCACCATGGTCCACCAGGATTAACAGGTGCAAAGGGCCGGCAAGGACTTGATGGTATTCCAGGTCCTCATGGACTGAAGGGAGATCCAGGTGAGCTACTCCTGAAAAAGTATTTTGAGTTCATCTTCAATAACATTTCCTTTCAAATGTCAGGCATTTTAGCAGGAAGCTCAATAAACATTACTGGTAGACTGCATTCAAAAAGCATACAAATTTCTTAAGAGTTCAACAGGGCAGGTGCAGGAAGGATGTTTCATCTGGCTAGTGGGGTGGGGTGGGGAAGGAGATGGTGATGGCTGGACAAGGAGACACAGTCTCAAACTTCCAGTCATTTCGAACTGAGATGAAAAAAAATTTCTTCACTCAGAGGGTGATAAATCTTTGGAATTGTCTCCCTTCTTGAAAGGCTGCAAAGACTGTGTCACTAAGTTTAAGACAAAAGTCAATAGATTTCTAGATAAACAAGATATCGAGGGACATGGGAAAACTGCAGGAAAATGACATTAAGGTTGAATATCAGCCATAATCTAGTTGAATGATGGACCACGTTTGAAAGGACACTACCACTGTGCCACAAGAAGGCACAATAGTTTTAGTTCAAGCTAAATACAGATATTTTTCTCACCTGCAGGTTTACCTGGAAGAGGATATAAAGGCCAACCAGGCCCACGTGGGCAATCAGGTCAGATTAACATGTACATGTGAAAATTTAAATATAGATGGGTAACATTGTAATACATGTTAGTCACAAAACTCTTCTCACTAGAAGTGCATATTAAAAAATTATAAGTCTAAAGTCTATGATGTTTGCATCCATAGATTTCAATTATTGACATGCTGCCAGTAGTAAAAAATGGCCTGCTGCCATTGCATGTGTGGAAAATTGTTGTTTCTGTGAAATAACTGCCAATTGGGCACAGAAGCCGGTATCCCATCACTAAATCACCTTTTATTTACATGTGCACAGTACATGGGCCCTGACCAGCTAGCTCAGAGCCAGTCCCCAGAACGAGGAGACTCTCTGAAAGTCCTGTTTATACTTTTTTTCTTTTTTTAAAATTATTTTCTTAATCTCCTGTTTTTGTTTTCTTTTTCTTTTTTTACCCATGTGTGCATGTCCAGATGCGAGACATAGTAATAACACCAGGTGTGTAAATAACTTTATTGATAGTCCATCAGGAAAAACACCCATGTGACCAAAGAACCAGTGGCAAGCAGAGCCCCTGTGGGGGCAATACCTATATGAATGAAAAAGTGAGGGGAAGGGTAGGGATCAAATCAAAACAGAGTTCGAGTGAGAAATAAAGCACTCCACACCTGCGGTACCCACCTCTCCCGAAATGCATCGAGAGCGCCAGTGCATATCATGTGCTCCTTTTCCAGGGACACCTGGGCCCACGCATTGCCACGGAAGAGGGGCAGGTAATCTCCTGTTTTTATCTGAATCTGGGACTCCCTGATTGGGATTATTAACCTGGGCCGATCAGGATCTTGTACTCAATGAGATCCACCTGGTCCTCATTCCAATCACTACAATGTGTCATGGTGCTGTTCACATTATTAAAAATTTATTTTCTTCTTCAATTCAAACAGGTCCTAAAGGAGATACAGGACCTCCAGGTGATGAGAGTGAAGGAGGTCCTCCTGGTCCACGAGGTGACATAGGTCGTCCTGGGCCTCCTGGCCTCCCCGGTGAATCTGGCCCACCTGGTCCTGCAGGAATGAGTATTCAAGGTCCCAAAGGAAACAGAGGACCTCAAGGCACCCCTGGGCCTGCAGGTAAAACCTAGTCACTACAAGTTATAGCAAATTAAAATGCTGTGGTGGCTAATTTTACCCACAAGAATGGGTTGAGAGAGAAATGTTTAAAAAAAAATCAAATCCAATCCCAACCTGCATCAAATATGTCCACTTCTAGCTTTAATGAAGATGCAGAGCAAGAGTGGGTGTGGACTGGGTGAATTGTTCCAAATTACCTATTTGTTCAGAGGAGCCATGTCTGACAATAACAGTTTGTAAGGAGGAATTTGCTACATCTCCAATATTTCAGGCACAAGCTGGAAGCAACTGTGGAGAAAATGCACTGTCCCAGCCAGTCAAGATTGCAGCTGAGTAGTACGCTCCAACTGGAGCTCCTATGGTCCTTGTTTCCTTCTCTTTCTTTTCCCTGCTTTGGTCTCCCAGCGGCTTGTGGTAGGTCTTGGTCTGGTCTCGCGGAGGCTCATGGTGGTGACTCAACTCAGCATGTGAGTGGATCCTAGGCATGTTCCCGATTGCATGTGTGGCGGTGGCGTCAACAGATGGCAGAGCAAGATAAGCAGAGGACTCAAAGACTGTTAACTTCCAACTTAATCCCTTATTTTCCTAGTTTAAATTACAGAAGACTTTAATATAAACTATTACTTATTTCTTTATTTTTCTACTATTCTATGAAGTAATGCTTAACTCTTTAACTCTCATTTCTCTTACTATTTTGTACCTAAGCTTTTATGTACCTAGGTACCTTGGTACCTAAGATGGCGCCATGTGTGGTGACATTATGCACTTTTCACTGTACTCCTGTACATGAGTACATGTGATAATAAAATCTAAAATCCAAATCTGTACTTTTCCAAAAGTGACAGTTGACGTTTTCAAGTGTTATATGATACAATTATTAGAAGAAAAAGTTATAAATGCTATTAAACCCAAGGCTGACTTCCACTGTGATGCTATAGGGTGGTTTAGCATTGCCAATTAACATCAGAAATTACTTGACCAGCCAAAGATTAGTTTGTTTTTATTGATTGAGTTGTTATGAAGGCTGCAAATACAATTGGATATTTTATAACTTATGTCTTTACCATCTTAATGGGGATGCAATGTTAAGTAATTAAACATTTTATAAAATAGTAGTATTTACAAATCAACTGGTATAATTGTTATTGGAAACTAATTTCTATTTCCTGAAATATCTACTTCTGGTATGAATGTGTATCCACATGAGAGGCAGAATCTAAAGATGTGTTCTGAAAAAGGTCACTGGTCTTGAAACATTAACTGTCTTCTCTTCATAGATGCTGCCAGATCTGCTGAGTTCCTCTGGCAATTTGTTTTTGTTTCAGAATCTAATGGAGCCCTTAGGTGCGGATTAATAGGCTTGGGGGCCTTAGAAGTGAAATGAAAGGGACTGGATGGAATGTTCATCACTGCCCCATATCCCCCTCCCCCAACTCCCTGTGATTACATCAGGATGTGAAGCATGGTCTTCCCAACTCAAAGCCAATTTATGGCCACTTCATATACCGCTGACAGAGAAGGGCTGTACTGTTTGGGGAGGCTGCTCAGATAAAGCTGAAAGCCTTCACGAAGGCTGGATGGAGTTGGAGTGAAAACAAAGACTTTCCAAACAGGCATTCTGTGGCCCATGGAAGTAAGATTTTCTCCCCCTCCCTCCCAGTAGTGGTCTCCGCTACAAGTGGAGCTACTGAGATGCCAGCCCTCTGATTTTACAAAACCTCTTAGAGGCAGGATCTCAGCTGACTACCTGATTGTCTTTCCGTTTGTTGGGGCTTCTGAAAATGGCAGCAGCTGGTTTGCCATCGACTTTCTGCCTAGTTAACTGAATCACCACGCTGCCCTTTTAATCCACTCCTAGTGTCTCAATATTTAACAAATATATATGAAATAAGTAAAATATAGGAAAATATTCTAATTAATTCAGTCTGCTCTTTATGTTGAGGTCCTCATGGATTAAAGGGATTGCTTGGACTGCCAGGGCCAGACTGTGTGAAGGGGAACAAAGGATCATCTGGTCTTCCAGGATTTCAAGGCAACCCAGGTGACAGAGGTGATCCAGGTGCAAAAGGACAACCAGTAAGGAACTTGTCAAATATATTTTTAGCTCTTATTTGTATGCATTATAGTTGTGACGGAAGGCACAATTCCATTTATGACCAAATTAACACACAATTTGGGGTGATAAAGATGACATTTAAACAAAAATGACTTTTACAGACTTTACAACAAATTCACAATTCATATCATAAAATAACATCCAATGTTGCAGTAAATCGCTTTATATCTTTGCCTTTGGAATGGAACCTAGAGAGATGAGGTGTTAATCAGTCTTCAAAATGAAGATGCATGCAATAAATTAGTGGTCAGAAAACAGTGTGCTACATATGGTCACATTTCTGATATGCACTGAGACTCCTGTAAGAGGAAAGTCAGATAATCAGGCCTTACGTGGAATGAAGTTCGATGTCTTGAACTTAATTCCTAATATGGGGACTCATTATACCAAAATAACTATGATTTAGCAACAATTTAGTATTAAATGGAAAGTTTTTTCTACTCTGGGCACATATCTAAGAAATTATATCAAAAACAATGACTGGAAAATAATGAAAAAAATACACTGGCCCTAAACCCCACCTCTTCCTCCGTTACATTGATGACTGCATCGGCGCCGCCTCGTGCTCCCACGAGGAGCTCGAACAGTTCATCCAATTCACCAACACTTTCCACCCCAACCTGAAGTTCACCTGGACCATCTCCAACACTTCTCTCTCCTTCCTGGACCTCTCTGTCTCCATCTCGGGCAACCACCTAGAGACAGATGTCCATTTCAAGCCCACTGACTCCCACAGCTACCTGGAATACACCTCCTCCCACCCACCCTCCTGCAAAAATGCCATCCCCTATTCCCAATTCCTTCGCCTCCGCCGCATCTGTTCCCAGGATGAGACTTTCCAATC
>JAHRHZ010000288.1:13357497-13411437 GCA_024137785.1 Ginglymostoma cirratum | reverse complement strand
TTATCTCGGATTCTCCAGCATCTGCAGTACCTTTTATCTCAGGTCAGCAGCATGCTGCTTGACCTGCTGTGTTCATCCAGCCCCACGCTTGTTATCTCGGATTCTCCAGCATCTGCAGTACCTTTTATCTCTTGGCTATCTATAACTTGCTGTAACCCTAGATGATACCTTTAACTTTCAATTTCTTTAAGACTGGACTATTTTGCATTCCTCATTCCCTCACCACACATTTGGAGACAATGCATTTAGATGCTTAGGTTACACAATCTGAAATCCCCAACCCCCACTCCAAATGAAACTGAATTATCACCTTGGAGCAATTGAGGAAGCTAAATTCAAAGGGCTAAATAGTGCTAAAAGTTGAACTTGTGTCCCTTGCAGGACCATATCATCTCTTTGTTATCTCAAATAATTCTATCAGAATGAGATTAATAGTTTGTAGGAACAGATTTATCCTACGCTCACTAGCAGCAGGGATCAGACTGTTGTTCCAAAAGCCCAACATTATTACAATGAGTAAACAATTTCGTCTCATCTGTATGAACTGGAGTAAGGTATGTGCCCTATTGTTGAAAGGATAGATCTCCAAACTGCCAAAGTCTCCCAACGAGGTTGACGGGGGTTGTGGCAGTTTTTGTTTTCTTTATTCATTCACAGGATGAGGGCATTGCTGGCTAGAGGGCAGTTAAGAGTCAACCACATTGCTGTGGGTCTGGAGTCACATGTAGGCCAGAGCAGGTAAGGATGGCAGGTTCCTTCCGTAAAGGACATTCGTGAACCAGATGGGTTTTTCCTGACAATCAACAATGGATTCATGGTCATCATTAGATTCTTAATTCCAGATACTTACTGAATTCAAATACCACCATCTGCCATGGCGGGATTCAAACCCAGGTCCCCAGAACATTATCTGGGTCTTTGGGTGAACAGTCCAGCGATAACACCACTAGGCCATCACCTCCCCCAAGTGCAGCATATAGTCCCCAGATCTGAATTTTAAGGTCACTTCCAAATTCTGTAGCAGTACATGTGCAATATCCAAACATAGACAGCCTTTTCTGAGCTAACTGGATAAAGAAGGAGAGATAAGCTGAGAACTCCAATTCCCTTCCATTACTGTCTATAAGCGGTGTAAAACTAGATAAGAACTTTCAGGCTGGAGGCCTGTGACCACTGGTGTTTCACAAGGATCTGTACTGGGTCCACTTTTGTTTGTCATTTATATAAATGATTTGGATGAGAATATAGTAGGCATGGTTAGTAAGTTTGCAGGTGTCACCAAAATTGGTGGTATAGTGGACAGTCAAAGTGGTTATCTAAGATTACAAGAAGATCTTGATTAATTGGGTCAATGGGCTAAGGAGTGGCAGATGGAGTTTAAGATAACAAGGTGTAGAGCTGGATGAACACAGCAGGCCAAGTAGCATCATAGGAGCAGGAAAGCTCCGGAGGGAGGAGGGTAACTTCTTCAGGGTAGGCATCCTTAGAAGAGGCTTCGCAGTGGGGTTAAAATTATTTTAGAGATAATAGGAACTGCAGATACTGGAGAATCTGAGATAACAAGGTGTAGAGCTGGATGAACACAGCAGGTCAAGCAGCATCATAGGAGCAGGAAAGATTGTCCAGCATCTGCAGTTCCTACTATCTCTGAAGCAGATGGAGTTTAGTTTGGATAAATGTGAGGTATTGCATTTTGGCAATACAACCAAGGACAGGTAATACAAACTATTAATGGTAGGGTCCTGGGTAGTGTTGTAAAACAGAGAAACCCAAGGGTTCAGGTGCATAATTCATTGAAATTTGTGTCACAGGTAGACAGGGTAATAAAGAAGTCATTTAACATGCTTGCCTTCATTGCCCAAACCATTGAGTATAGGAGTGGGGACGTCATGTTGAGGTTGTACAGGACATTGGTGAGGCCCTTTCTGCAGTACTGTGTGTATTTCTGGTTGTCCTGTTATAGGAAGGATATTATTAGACTAGAAAAGGTTAGCCAGGATGTTGCCAGGAATGGAGGGTTTAGGATATAAAAAAATCTTGGTTAGGCTGGGACATTCTTCACTGGAGCATAGGATCTTGAGTGGTGACCTCATTGAGGCTTATAATATCATGAGGAGCATAGATAAGATGAATGACAAGGGTCTTTTCACTTGGGTGGGGGAGTTCAAAACTGAGGGGCATATTTTTAGAGTGAGAGGAGAAAGATTTAAAAAAGGACATGAGCAGCAACTTTTTTTTTTACAGAGAGTGGTTCGTGTGGGGAATGGCACCTGCACCAACCCATTCTCTCCCGCCTGCCCACACGCACACAAACATTCATCAAGAAATTGGCTGAAGACGGGTATCTGTAATGCTGCTGACCGTTGGAGGAGGCCAAGATGGATCATCCATTCAGCATTTCTTGCTGAAGATTGCAGCAAATACTTCAGCCTCATCTTCTGTACTAATATGTTGGGCTCTTCCATCACTGAAGATGGGAATATTTGTGAAGCCTCCTCCTCTAGTGAGTTACTTAGTGTCCACCACTATTCATAACTGGATGTGGCAGGACTGCACAGCTTAGATCTGATCCATTGGTTATGGGATTGGTTAGCTCTGTCAGTCACTTGCTGCTTATGCTGCTTGGAATGCAGGTAATTCTGTTCGGTAGCTTCACCAGTTTGATCCTCATTTTTAGATATACCTGGCACTGCTCCTGGCATAGCCTCCTGCACTCTCCATTGAACTAGGGTTGATCCCCTGACTTGACAGCAATGGTTGAGTGGGGGATATGCCAGGCCATGAAGTTGCAATTCTGCTGCTGTTCATGGCCCACAGTGCCTAGCACCCAGTCTTGAGATGCTAGGTCTGTTCGAAGTTGGTCCCATTTAGCATGGTATTAGTGAAATGCCACGAGGTCAAGTATGTTTATCCCTCACCACCTGCAGCAGACCTAGGCTAGCAGCTATGTCCTTTAGGACCCAACTAGCTGGATCAATTGAGCCACTCGGTGTGGACACTGAAATCCCCAAACACAGTACATTTTGCATCCTTGGCACCCTCAGCACTTCCTCCAAGCGTTGTTCATCATGGAAGGGCACTGATTCATCAGCTGAGGGAAAACAGTAATCAGCAGGAGGTTTCCTTGCCCATATTTAACCTGAAGCCATGAGACTTCATGGGGTCCAGAGTCAATGTTGAGGACTCCCTGTGTAACTCCCTCCCGAGTGTAAGGTATGATTCCATGAGTACGACTATGTCAAGCTGTTGTTTGACTAGTCTGTGAGACTACTCTCCCAAGTTTGGCTCTAGCCTCCCAGATTTTAGTGAGGACAACTTTGCAGGGTCGAAAGGGCAATTTCTGCCATTGATTTTTCAAAACATAGGTCAATGCCAAGTGGTCCATCCAGTTTCATCTCTTTGTTGAGACTTCATAGCAATTGATACAACTGAGTAGCTTCAGAGAGCAGTTAAGGTTGAACCACATTGCTGTGGGTCTGGATTCACATGTAGCCAGCCCAGGTGATATTTCTCTACCTGACATCATCAGTGAGTTTGTTGGGCTTTTCCAACAACCAACAGGGGTTTCATGCACATCATTTTCAATCAGTCATGGCAGGATTCAAACTCCGGTCCCCAGACCATTAGCTGAGTTTCTGGAATAATAGTCCAACGATGATACCACTAGGCCATCGACTCCCACCTCAGTGGTCTGCCTCCATCCCCAACCCAAATCTATTGCGCCCCCACCCCCTGACTCCATGTGTTTACCAAAAAGGAAAAATAGACTCCATGTTTGCCTGCACCTAATCTACTTCCCTGTAAATATTGGGGGTATGGTGAAATTGGTATAGATATCCTCATGAAGAAAACAGAGGATATTCATTCACGTTAGGGGCCTGTTGATACCCACACAGTAATCCTTGTGGAAACAAATGTTAACATAAGATGTTGTTACAGCATACACATTACCTGGGGATAGTAAGTAGGAAAACATATAACAGGCAGCAAGGAAATGTAGTCATGATAGCCCTTCTACTTTAGTTCACACAAAGGTAATTTTTCTAATGGAAACTTCTGATGGACAAATCGACGCCCTCACCTACTGCCAGACAGAACATTCATTTCTATGTTTGTTGATTTTTCTCTTCAACTCTGCAGGGAATTCCAGGCACATCAGCTCAAGGTCCCAAAGGCGAGAGGGGTTCAACTGGTACCCCTGGGTTCCCAGGTATTACTCAGGAGTTTGGGTCTTTTTGCTATGTATAAGGTTGTTGGAAATTTACGATGAATGCTACAATTCCAGCATAAACTTGCAATGGTCAGTACTTACTTGCAGTCTCCTCATAACTTCCAATTGAGGGAACATTTTGTCTGCTTCTACCCCTGTAATACAAATGTAACTTTTCACACTGAGGTAAGATCATTCTTACTTGATTACTGTTCAGGAAATGCACAACTCTCACCCATTCTAATCTAATTTCCACTGATTCTCAATGATGGAGGCAGAATTGGGAGGAGGATGAGGGAACCATCAGATTAGTCCAGAGGCATGAATCACTGACGAAAGCAGTTGACCATCAACTAAATCATAACAAAGGGAAAAGATCAACTTGCACTTATGTAGCACTTTTTGTTATCTAAGCATATCCTGAATCACTTTACAGCTAATGACATTCTTTAAAGGTGTAGTTACCGTTGTAATGCAGGAAGAACAGCAAAATGTTCCTACAAACATCACTTGATTGCTGATCAGATGATGTTTTTTTAGGCTGAATTTTACTAAAAATCAGCTGAATTTTAATTTTGGCAGATTTCCTGGAAAGTTTCTCTCTGCAAGCTCTCGTGAGTTTTCTCATGCCATCTTCCCAAACTCCACTTATTCCCTATTTTCCATGCCCCTTTAACATCCTGCTCGTCATATTTTTTCACTCACCACAGGCAGAAATACGAGCCACTTCCGGGGCCTCCAGGATTCCAGAGTCTAGTACCTTTTGTAAAACTCAGTCATGCCCTGGTCAAGCACAGGCAGTCCACAGATGCCCTTCATAGTCATTTATTTGCACCAGTTCATCAGACGGAAAGAAATTGACAACCAACCTTGTTGGCACAGACAAGGTCATTCTGGTGAAAAATGCATGCAATCACTGCCCATGGAGTGTCCTCAAGATCTTGATGATGACGGAGGGCCAGAGGAACAAGAAGTGAGCTGGAGTTGCTCATTCTTACTTTCATGTCAGGAATGTCACCATCTAGTTTCTATCCAGCTGTTGGGAGAATGGGCAGCTGTGTATCAATGGGGTGAGAAGATATAATAACGAGGCCATTAATGCAGCAAATAGGCCTGTCACTGCTCTCTAGTAAGAATCTTATTTCATCGTTCAACACTTGTTTAGAAAATGGGACCTTTTGCTCTCAGGAATCTCCTCACTGGCCGGCTCACACAAGTCTCCCTACCGTCTTGCCATTCGTCACGTCATTCAGGGGCTGGGAAGATTCGGCCCACTGCGGTGTTGATTAAGGGATAAACATAACAGCCAACTGAGAGTACAGAGGTCATCACTGTAATCTTTCATCCAAAACAAGGCACCTGTAATGGCGCAGCACTTCCAAGTATTGCATGGAGTGGTGCCTGAATAGCTGTCCTTAAATCTCTGGAACAGTCTGCAAGTTCACAATCTCTGACGAAACAGCAGAGAGTAAAATGCAGTCTCAGCTAGAGAATTCAACAGAAGTCACTAAGAGAATACTATCCTTGTCCAAAAATCTTAGTTGCCCATCAACCAGTTGGCTTTGCTTTCTGCTACATTTTAATTTTTAGCTGTAGATCTACATTAAAGCTAAATTTGTGTGAAACTTGGAAACACACCAAATTAAGATTTTAGAGATAGCAAGATCTGCAGATGCTGGAGTTACAGACAACACAGTGTGGAGCTGGAGGAACACAGCAGGCCAGGCAGCATCAGAGAAGCAAGAAAGTTGACGTTTTGAGTCAGGACCCTGCTTCAGAAATGGGAAGGGGGAAGGGAGCTCAGAAATAAAGAGAGAGGAGGGGTGGGGCTGGGGAAGGTAGGTGCAATGGTATTAGGTGAGTGCAGGTAGGGAGTGGTTGGGATTGGTCAGTGGGATGGGTGGGGCAGATAGGTAAGAGAGAAGATGGAAAGGTTGTGTCAGGTCAAGAAGGCAGGGATGAGAGGGTGGGTTGGACATGGGATGAGGCCGGGGTGGGGAAATTTTAAAACTAGTGAATTCCATGTTTAGGCCATTGGGTTATAGGCTCCCAAGGTAAAATATGGGGTGTTGCTCCTCCAGTTTGCAGGTGGTGTCATTGTGACAACTCCCTTCCCCTCCCCAGTTCTGAAGAAGGGACCCAACCTGAAACGTCAACTTTCCTGCTCCTCTGATGTTGCCTGGCCTGCTGTGTTTCTCCAAATTAAGATTTTGCAGAGGATGGTGGGGAGGTAGAAGATACAATTAAGTGCCAACAGGTTTTGGACAATGTGTCTAGAAAGTGACAAAAACTATTGAGGAAATTCATCCATAAAGGTGCTTTGGTATAAAAACAGCATAAAATCAGTTCTGTGTGAATTTTCTCAGTGAAATACCAACTTAATGAGGCTGTAACAGCAAATGGCACCAAGACTTTCCAGGATGCTCCTAGAAAGTGAGATTTTCAATTTGCGTTGAAATTACATTAGAAGTATAAACATGTAATGGGATTCAATGTCATAATCAATGAACTAATATTCTTCAGGTCCTGATGGGCTTACTGGGGAGAGTGGTTTCATAGACTCATAGAATCCCCACAGTATGGAAACAGGCCATTCAACCCAACAAGTCCAAAAAGACCTTCCAAAGAGCATCCCACCCAGACCCATCTCCCTACCCTATCCCTGCATTTCACATGGCTAACACACCTGACCCACACATCCCTGGACACCATGGGCAATTTAGCATGGCCAGTCCACCTAACCTGCACACCTTTTGCCTGTGGGAGGAAACCAGCGCACCAGGCGGAAACCCACACAGACACGGGGAGAACGTGCAAACTCCACACAGATAGTCGCCCAAGGCTGGAATTGAACCCTGGTACTGAGGCAGCAGTGCTAACCACTGAGCCACCATGCTATTTGTATATGTATTGCTTATTCTACTTATTTCTCATTCAATTTTTTTTACTATAGGTTTACAAGGTGACAAAGGAGTCAGAGGCCAGACTGGAGATGCAGGATTGCCAGGATTTCCTGGGCAACCAGGTAACCTTACAAGTTAACAAGCGCAAAGACTGGGAAAAAATAATATTGAAATCACTGGGTTATGAGCTAAAATTTCTAGACGTTTATTTTTGAAGTATTTGTGGAATGCAAAACCCAAAAGAAAAATACAATGAATCTGAAATACGTCTGGGCCATATTGGGTTTCATGATGTTGAGATGTTACTGCCTGCAATGTGAGATAAGTATTAGAAAGGTGAGAGTGATCATGTCCCACACTGGATCACAAGCAGGTTTTAATTTTGAAATTGAGTTCAGTAAAGCACATTGTAAAACCTCTGCTAAGATATCCAATACTCTCTGTGGCAAATTGAACACGCTTCTGCGAAGTAAGGAATCATAGCTACAAGATTGTGATTGTGGTATTCTGCAGTTCATTAGCTTTGAGAAAAATGAAAATTGGTCACTTTTCCAGAAGTACAATCTCAGGATATTTCGGGCCTTTGTATTTATTATAATCTTGTTAGTAGTTTGAATTAAGGAGCACTTAAAGGACTTAGACATGACTTGAAAAAAATTTAAGCGTATCATTTTGGAATTGTTTCTATATCACCTGTTTGCTCTTAGGTCCAGAAGGGCTGCCATCTGTTATATCAACAATATCTGTAAAGGGCGATTCCGGAATCCCGGGTCCACCAGGACCTGAAGGACAATGTGGAACTCCTGGATCTCTTGGACCACCTGGATGTATCGGTACTTTCAAAACACTAAAGGAACCTAAAATTTGAGTCTTAGTCCGAGGCAATTCTCACAAATACTGTAAACTCATTGTGATGAAAAACAACTTATTTTGGTGATTTTAGATGTTAAAAGGGTCAAAATTAATTGATTTTGTGGAGTTTGTATTGTATCCACAATGAGCCTGAATGCTATATTGGGTCTTTTTACGTTTTGGCAACACTAACAGCTGCTTGAAATAAACAAGACTCCTTGCACACACTAATGAGGAACATAAAGATAATGCATTAGCACATTTTTCAGAAATTTGTTCACACTGAGAGGTGCATATGCCAGTCATAATGCTAGCTAACTTCAATCTTAAATTACCTTAATTTGGAGCTACTAGGAACAAGGTCAATCCTATTGAATAGCAGAGCAGGCTCAAGGGACCAGAATGGCCTACTCCTAATCCTATTTCTTATGGTCTTATGAAATACTTCTTCTGTAATCCAAGCAACTACCAGTTCACAGTCATTCCTACCTCCCACTGTCCATCTCAAATTCCTCCCGGACCAGATCTCCTTGACTGTTTCAAATTGTGCTGGAAAGTTGCAAGCTTTTATCGGACATATAACTGTTGCCAGAGTTCACTAAAGAATTATGCTAACAAGGTCCAAGGCATATATTTGAACAAAATCCCCAGTCTCCATTGTCCGGTATGTCCAGATTCAGGCAAAACAGGGTCTAAATAAATGTCTAACCCCATATTCATTTGATTATGCTTTCACCTGTTTCCTATTTATTACCTAATATTTGTGCCATCCCTCTTTACCTTAAGATTTAACACTCTGGAGTTGATTTTCAAATTTCGAACTGAATGTAAAACTAGCATTTCCGTGGAAATGAAAACCCAGTTGCTTCTATATCTAGGCAATTAATCTACAACATCAGTTTTACATCTGAATGACAAGTTAAGTATCCATTGCTCTTAACCTTGCAGTACCCCTGTTCAGGGAGATATTTTAGCCACTAATGACCAGCAAATAATGGAACTTTCACATTATAAATCTAATTAAAATTACACAAACATCGCTTGGCTGAAAATTGGCAGCTGTGCATCATTTATCCATCTTACAACCCGCTTGAATTTCCTTTCACACCAACTGTACATAATCTCCTGCTTTACCTTGAGCTGAGCTTCCAGTTCAATATCTTCTCTCACAAAAGGAGCCTACTTTCCTGATTATAATAGGACCCACCTCGACTCCTACCTTAGTTGATCTGCAAGCAAAACAGTGTCAGCAAATCTTTTGTTATGTCCAGTCTTGAATATTCAACTTCTATTCTGGCTGGTTTACCATTTTCCATCCTCTAAAAACATCAACCCATTCAAGTGTCTATTCCTCAAAGCTTGACCTATACAAAGTTCCATTCAATCATTCTCCCTTTGCTTGTTGGCCTATATTGGTTCAAATAGAAGAACATGGCTGTTCTTCCTTATCCTTCTAGTGCTCTACCAGTCCTACAATCCCCCAGGAGTTCTGTGTTCCTCCTGTGACCTCTTACACATCCATTTTCTCTAGCCTTGCAGTTGGTGCTTACACCCACAGCTATCTAGGCCCTGAGGTCTGGAATTCTTGTTCTAAACCGCTCCACACTCTTGTTCACTTTTAAAAGTGTCTTCAAAACCTAATTCTTTAGTCACCCATCCAAACTTCTTTCAGTGTGTCGACGGTGCCTCATGATGCTTTGTTGAAACATTATGAAATGCTTTCATCCATTAAGGGCACCATGTAAATATAAATTGCCACAGTAACATAACACTGTTATTTTTTAACAAACAGGTAGCCAAGGTCCAACTGGTTCACTTGGGCGCAATGGGCCTCCTGGTGGTATGGGGCGTCCAGGACAAAAAGGCTCGCCAGGATTTCCTGGGCAACAAGGTAAATGAGATAAGTTTCAAATAATAATGAGTAATTCTTACTAATCATTATCATTAATTGGGAAGGAAGGCCAGTGAGAGGAAGCTATTTCATTTATGATTTATTATAGCTATTTCTTAATCAACCTGTTCAGACATATTATGACACCATCACTACAAAAAACTCACCTTATTTTAATTTGGAGGACAATAGTGGGCAGCCTGAGATTGAACCCATTGGCAGAAAGGTATACTATAGGTTCAGTGTGTTCCCAGAGGTATTGGGTGGTTAATGTTGGTTGTGATGTTGGTAGTTAGGTCAGCAGCACTCCACATTATTCATAAATACACAGAAACCACTCTTCTTCGTTTAGTACCAATTTCACATTTTGAACATCCCACTATTGGCCGCAAGATTTTATGTAGGATTTTAAGATACATGCAATTCCCAGCTTCCACTCCTGAGTCCATTCACAAGTTGGTTTGTACGTAATGCAGGGCCATATAAAGCAGCCAATCATAAGTACAGATGTAGTGATTATAACAAAAGGAGCCTACTTTCCTGTTTATAATAGGACCCACCTCTAGGAGGTCCAGGTGGACCTCACAGAATATAAATTCCCTGATTGGGGCTGTTAATCTGGTCCAAGCAGAGAGCCTGGCTGACAGCTATAAACAGGAGTGTCAGAGGATCTGTTCACTTAGAGCTGGCTCTGAGGAAGTCAGACCAGCATCAAGTACTATGTACTTGTAAACAAAGGGTGATTTCATGACAGGATACCAGCCTCTGTGGAGTTATTTCATAGCAAATGTCTACATGTAGGTATTTAAAATTACACCTCTATATGGGATCGTGTTTGTAAATCTGAGCGTTCGCAAGTTGAATGATCATAAGTCAGGGACCTCCTGTATAATAGGATTCATGGTCTGCACATACCTCCCGCCAATTTACTTAAATTTGTCCTATTAACATATCCTAAAGCTTTTTCCCCTCATACTTAATAAGCTTCCCTTTCAATACATCTATGCTTGTCACTCAGCCATTCATGGTGATAACAAGTTCCACATTCTCATCATTTTCAGTCAAGAAGCTTCTACCAAATGCCTTATTGGTTTTTTCAAGGCTTTTTTTTTAAACCAGTGTTCTTAGATTTGGACTTCCCTGTAAGCATATGTGTTGAAATGATTATGCATAGCGCACGGTCCGTCTACTAGGACATTTAAAATTACAGAAGGGTCCAATATAGTGTCTAGATCTGCAATGATTCATGAGGCTGCCATCAAATTCTGGCAGCCGCCTGGCCACGCAGCAGAAGACTCCAGGAATCATGATAGTGCAAGTGAAAAGTCTTTCTACCGCATTTTAAGATTGTAACCACTCCCTTTTCATTGGATGAATGGACTTAATATCGAATTACCCCCTCTTCGCGGTACCTAAGAACTAGGAGCAAGCAATTCAGCCTCCTGATGGACTCTTGCGTCATGCTGATCTTGTCCATTTCTTAGCCCCTCCCCATAACCCTGGAGTAGATGCCCAACCATTTGATAAAAGTACTTTCTCCTCACCTCTTTTTTAATCTGCCACCCCTTAGCCTAAAACTATGACCTGGTGTTCCAAATCTTCTTCTATTTTAAATCCTGAAGGAATCTCCACTGCAACAATAAACAGCACATTGTAACATGCTTTTCAAAATTTAGTAAAACAGATTCATAGCTAAAATTCTCCACACACTCGCTACGCCCTTCATAAGTTGTAAATAGGCAAATACATTTCTAAGACCAGAGATAATAGGTACTGCAGATGCTGGAGAATCCGAGATAACAAAGGTGTGGAGCTGGATGAACACAGCAGGCCAAACAGCATCATAGGAGCAGGAAAGCTTGACGTTTCCGGCCTAGACCCTTCATCAGAAATGGGGGAGGGGAAAAGGGTTCTGAAATAAATAGGGAGAGAGGGGGAGGCGGATAGAAGATGGATAGAGGAGGCCGACAAGTCAAAGAGGCGGGGATGGAGCCTTTATTGGCTCCATCCCCGCCTCTTTGACTTGTCGGTCTCCTCTCCACCTATCCTCTCCTCTATCCATCTTCTATCTGCCTCCCCCTCTCTCCCTATTTATTTCAGAACCCTCTTCCCCTCCCCCATTTCTGATGAAGGGTCTAGGCCCGAAACGTCAAGCTTTCCTGCTCCTATGATGCTGCTTGGCCTGCTGTGTTCATCCAGCTCCACACCTTTGTTATCTCACATTTCTAAGACCACTTTGGCCTACATCACATAACCAGTGATATTGAGAGAAGAATGCCCCGGCCTAACAAGCAAGTTAAAGAATATTCCAAAAAATGAGGCTGTAACCTCATTGTCTTACTGCAAATTGAACAAATGTTATTATTGTTTAAAATTAGGACCAAAGGGCTATCCAGGTCCCCCAGGACAGGAAGGGGTCTGGGGGCGCCCTGGACCAATGGGAAGAGATATTCAAGGTTTTGTTTTCACACGTCATAGTCAAACTACAGAGATACCTTCGTGCCCAGGCAACACAAAACAGCTATACATTGGTTATTCTCTCCTCTACGTGCAAGGAAACAAACGTGCATATGGACAAGATTTAGGTATGTTAATTCACTTCTGATCAAATTTATGTTACATTTAGACGTGTTTAAAAAACCTGTTGCACATCAATTTTAATGTAATGAAGGGTCACACAGAAATTAATGCCTGATATTTGTGATATTTTTATCGCTGTGCATTTTTCTAAAATGTTGACATTTGCATATTCTTTTCTCTGCCATATAATCAGGGGAGAGGCAAATCCCACAACTTTAGAGACTAAACCATGGACTTTATCATAGCATTTAACAGCAGCACTATGAACAATGCTTAACTAATATGGTTATATAGTGCAACATGTTGCATAAATCCAATCCAACTGATCTACATATATTGCAGTTTTGAGTTTCTTTGTTAAGTCTACATGCTATGTTTCTGTGGCTTTCAGGAACTGCTGGGAGTTGCTTGCCAAGATTCAGTGCCATGCCATTTTTGTTCTGTGATGTAAATGATGTCTGTAACTATGCATCAAGAAATGACTATTCTTATTGGCTATCAACTTCAAGACAAATGCCAACGGATATGGCTCCAATCAGTGGAAAAGAGCTGAAACCATTTATAAGCAGGTAGTGCCTTCATTAAAATCTGAAAGAACTGCAGATGCTATAAATCAGGAACAAAAACAGAAGTTGCTGGAAAAGCTCAGCAGGTCTGGCAGCATCTGTGAAGAAAAAAATCAGAGTTGAGGACGCGTCACCGGACCCAAAACGTTAACTCTGATTTTTTTCTTCACAGATGCTGCCAGACCTGCTGAGCTTTTCCAGCAACTTCTGTTTTACTGCCTTCATTAAACTGTCTGTGTACACCTCTCCAGAATATGAAAGAGCCCAGGCTTAGCAAACAACACATCCTTACAGATTAGGAGAGTTCCATATTCAATCCCTGCATTGAGTTAGATGACCAGGTTGTTGGTGTACATTGTGATACCATGAAACTGTTGGAGCCTCAACTATACATCACAATCATACTCATGAACAACTTAGATGATTGAATAGAAATCTCAATAAAAACCAAAAGAACTGCAGGTACTGTAAATCAGAAACAAAAACAAAAACAGTTGAAAAATCTCAGCAGGTCTGACAACACCTGTGGAAAGAAGTCAGAGTTAATGTTTCAGGTCCAGTGACTCAGAACGGATGGTAGCTAGGAAAATATCAGTTTATATGCACAAGATTGGGTGGGGGGAAGTGGTAAGGAGTAAAAGGTAGGTGGGCATAGAGCCCAAAGAGACAGAAGAACAATTGGACAGACAAAGGAGTGGGTAGGAAACCGGTTAGGTGGGTGAATTGTTATTAATAGGGATAACAAAGTGTGGAGCTGGAGGAACACAGCAGGCCAGGCAGCATCAGAGGGGCAGGAAGGCTGACATTTCGGGTCGGGACCCTTTTCAGAAATGGGGGAGGGGGAAGGGGATTTGAAATATATAGAGAGGAGGGGTGGGGCTGGGGAAGGTAGGTGGGATGGTGATAGGTGAGTACAGGTAGACAGTAATGGAGATTGGTCATTGAGGTAGGACGAGCGGATAGGTGGGAGAGAAGACAGACAGGTCAAGGAGGCAGAGATGAGAGGGAGGGGTGGTCATGGGATGAGGCCGGGGTGGGAAGATTTTGAAGCTAGTAAAGTCCACATTGAGACCATTGGATTGTAGGCTCCCAAGGTGGAATATGAGGTGCTACTCCTCCAGTTTCTGGGTGGCATCATTGTGACACTGGAGGAGGTCCAGGATGGATATGTCATCCAGGGAGTGGGAGGGGGAGTTGAAGTGGATCGTGACTGGGAGGTGTTGTCGTTTGTCGCGAACCGAGTGCAGGTGTTCTACAAAGTGGTCTCCAAGCCTCCACTTAGAACATAGAACAGTACAGCACAGTACAGGCCCTTCCGCCCACGATGTTGTGCCAAACTTTTACCCTAAACCTAAGGTCTATCTAACCTCCACCCCTACCTTATACTAACATCCATATGCCTATCTAATAGCCGCTTAAATGCCCTGAATGAGGCCGACTCCACTACCCTCTCCAGCAATGCATTCCATGCCCCGACCACTCTCTGAGTAAAGAACCTACCTCTGACGTCTCCCCTACATCTATCTGCACTCACTTTAAAACTATGCCCCCTCATAATAGCTACTTCCACCCTATGAAAAAGTCTCTGGCTATCCACTCTATCAATACCTCTGATCATTTTACACACCTCTATCAAGTCACCTCTCATCCTTCGTCGTTCTAAAGAGAAAAGCCCTAGCTCTCTCAACCTTTCCTCGTAAGACCTTCCCTCCATTCCAGGCAATATCCTGGTAAATCTCCTCTGCACCTTTTCCAACGCTTCCGCATCTTTCCTGTAATGAGGCGACCAGAACTGGACACAATACTCCAGATGTGGACGACCCAGTCTTTTGTATAGCTGGAGCATAACTTCACAGCTTTTGAACTCAATCCCAATATTAATGAAAGCTAACACACCATACGCCTTCTTAAAACCTCTATCCACCTCAGTGGCAGCATTCAGGGAACTGTAGACATGAACCCCAAGATCCCTCTGCTCCTCCACAATGCCAAGAATCTTTCTGTTAACCCTGTATTCTGCTTTCCAGTTTGTCCTTCCAAAATGAATCACCTCACACTTTTCAGGGTTAAACTCCTTTTGCCACTTCTCAGCCCAGCTCTGCATCCTATCAATGTCCCTTTGTAACTTAGAACAGCCCTCTGCACTATCTACAACTTGACCCACCTTCGTATCGTCCGCGAACTTACTAATCCACCCTTCCACGCCTACATCCAAATCATCTACAAAAATCACAAATAGAAGAGGACCTAGAACAGATCCTTGTGATACACCACTCATAACTGAGCACCACGTTGAATATTTTCCATCCACTACCACCCTTTGTCTTCTTAAGGTCAGCCAATTCTGAATCCAATCTGCCACATTTGCCCTGATCCCATGCCTTCTTACTTTCTGCATGAGCCTACCATGGGGAACCTTATCAAACACTTTACTTAAATCCATGTATACCATATCCACTGCTCTACCTTCATCCATGTGTTTGGTCACCTCTTCAAAGAATTCAATAAGGTTCGTGAGGCATGATCTACCCCTCACAAATCCATGCTGACTATCTCAAATCAAACTGTGCCTATCCAAGTGATCATAAATCCTCTCTTTCAGAGCCCTTTCCAATAATTTGCCAACCACTGAAGTAAGACTAACTGGCCTATAATTTCCGGGGTTATCCCTATTCCCTTTTTTGAACAAGGGAATGACATTTGCCTCTCTCCAATCTTCTGGAACTATACCCGTGGACAGTGAGGACGAGAAGATCATCGCCAAAGGCCCTGCGATCTCTTCCCTCGCTTCCCATAGAATCCTTGGATAAATCCCATCAGGCCAGGGGGACTTATCTATCTTCAACATCCTCAAAATTCTTAGTATATCTTCCTTACTAACATCCACTTCCTCTAGCCTACCTGCCTGTTTCACACTGTCCTCCTCTACAACTAGGTCCCTCTCAGTTGTGAATACCGAAGAAAAGTATTCATTAAGGACCTCTCCTATCTCTTCAGGTTCCGTGCACAAATTCCCTTTACAATCCTTGATCAGCCCTACCCTGTATCTGGTCATTCTCTTAATCCTCACATACGTGTAAAAAGCCTTGGGGTTTTCCTTGATCTTATCTGCCAAGGTTTTCTCATGCCCCCTTACAGCTCTCCTCAGCCCTTTCTTCAGCTCCTTCCTGGCTAACTTGTATCTCTCTAGAGCCTTATCCGATCCTTGTTTCCTAAACCTTATATAAGCATCTTTCTTCCTCTTAACCAGTCGTTCGACCTCTCTTGAGAACCAAGGCTCCCTCACTCGAACACATCTTCCCTGCCTGCTAGGGACAAACATAACGAACACACGCAGTATGCATTCCTTAAACAATCTCCACATTTCAATAGTGCTCTTCCCTGACAGCATCTGTTCCCATTTTATGTTACACAGTTCTTGCCTAACAGAATTATAATTTCCATTCCCCCAATTATAAACCTTACCCTGCTGTATGTACCTATCCTTTTCCATGACTATTGTAAAAGTAACAGGGTTATGATCGCTACCGCCAAAATGCTCTCCTACCAACAGGCCTAACACTTGGCCCGGTTCATTGCCAAGCGCCAAATCCAAAGTGGCCTCACCTCGTGTTGGTCTATCTACATACTGTGTCAGGAAGCCTTCCTGAACGCACTGGACAACATCTGCTCCATCTAAACTATTATAACTAAAAAGTTTCCAATCAATATTTGAAAAGTTTAAGTCAACCACAACTACAACCCTGTGACTTCTGCACCTTTCGAGTATCTGCCTCCCAATCCGCTCCCCCACTTCTCTGCAACTATTAGGGGGTCTGTAAAAAAGCCCCCAACAAAGTGAATGCTCCTTTCTTGTTCCTGACCTCAACCCAAACTGACTCTGTAGACATATCATTCTCAAACTGCCTTTCAGTAGCTGCTATACTAGCCCTGACTAGCAATACCACTCCGCCACCTCTTTTACCACCCTCCCTATTTCTTTTAAAGCATCTAAATCCCGGAACTTCCAACAACCATTCCTGTCCCTGAGTTACCCAAGTTTCTGTAATGGCCACAACATCGTAGTTCCAAGTATTGACCCGTGCTCTAAGTTCATCCGCCTTATTTCTGATACTTCTAGCATTGAAGTATACACACTGCAAACCATCCCTGTGTCCACAATTATGCTCCATCGACCGCATTTCTTTATTAACAACCTCACTCCCTGTTGTGTCTGTTGGAAGGCTGAATACCTCATCCTCTGAATTACAAATCCGGTTCCCCACCCCCTGCCAATCTAGTTTAAACCATCCCTTTCGCTTGAGCAAACCTCCCTCCCAGGATAATTGTGCCCTTCTGGTTCAGGTGCAACCCGTCCTTACTGTACAGGTCCCACCTTCCCCAGAATGTGCTCCGATTATCCACATAATGGAAGCCCTTGGAATCGCTTGGTCTCACTGATGTAGAGGAGGCCACATCGGGAACAGTGGATGCAACAGACCACATTAGCGGATGTGCAGGTGAACATCTGTCTGATGTGGGAGGTTTTTTTGGGGCCTGGGATGGAGGCGAGGCGGGAGGTGTAGAGGCAGAAGTAGCACTTCCTGTGGTTGCGGGGAAAGATGCCACGAGTAGTGGGGCTAGTGGGGAGCGTGGAGCGGACGAGGGAGTCGCGGAGAGAACAGTCCCTACGGAAGGCAGATAGGAGTGGGAAGGGAAATATATTCTTCGTTGTGGGGTCAGATTATTAGTTATTATTAGTTATTAATAGGGACTGTTAGTGGGAACAATGGATTTTGTGTAATAGCAGACTATGTGATAACAGTGGCGCCCTCATACCATGAATGAATAAAGAAAAAAAATCAAGGACTGGTGGGTGGGGTTTGGGATAAAGCCATGGGAGAGCTCAAGCCCTAAAGTTGTTGAACTCAATATTGAGTCCAAAATGCTCCAGTGTTCCCAAGCAGAAGATGAGGCGCTGTTCTTCTACCTTGTGCTGAGTTCAACTGGAGCACTGCAGGAAGCCTGAGACAGAGATGTTGGCCAGGCAACAGGGTAATGTATTCTGTCCACAAAAAAAACCTTGACCATTCAGTTGCCTGCCACTTCAACAAACCATTCTGATCTCTGGCCAACATCTCTGGCTGACAAATATAAACAGGAGTGTCAGAGGTTTGTTCACTCTGAGAGCTGGCTTTAGGAAGTAGGACCAGTGTCAAGTACGACACACATGTAAACAAAGGGTCACTTGGTGACAGGACGCCATTTTAAACCCTTGCAAACACATGTAGAGACAGACAAACAAAACAAAAATTCATGTAATGGGTGGAGGAAATACAATTCAATAGCACTAGTCCACTGAGTTTGATGACTTGCTCTCTTTGTTCCCTAACAGCTTCTGTTCTTTGATTCCCTTACTTCAAGGTTTTTACTTCTTTGCAGGAGGCACAGAGCAATTGGTACACTAATTACAAAGTCTCTTAGTTACTAGCCAAAGGCAACCACTTACAACAATTGGTGAGAAAAATTATTAATTTTCTTCAAGCTTCAGGTACTTTTACCTCAGAGAGCTGGAGACATAGAACCTGCTCTTTAAGCAGTACCATATCGTTTACAACCACAAGCTTATCAGTTGCTCAAGAATCAGAAAATTGTCATCAGGCTGATAACCTTTGGGATCCACAACTGATCACAATTTCACAAACCAATCGGCCACCTGTTGCCAGCCGAATCTCACCCTACATATACAGTCCAGTGCCATTCCGTCCTATCTCACCTCCTTCACTGCCTGTAAAGCTGCAATGTAAACACAAATACAAATGAATTCAAGTAACTTTATTTTAAAACAAGGGTAGGAATTCTTTCCGGTCCTTGGTTTTAAAACTGTCCTTTCCCCTTTTCATTCCTCAAAAAAAAAAGATACACTTTTCACATTACACAAAAACTTGATTTGAACACACCTCATGTAGTGTGAGCAGTTCTGGGCACCACACCTTAGAAAATAAACATTTATCTCAGAAAGAGTAGGGTGTAAGTTTAATAGAATTATACATGGACTTTAAGTGTTGGTTAGCAGGAATATCTATGACTTGGAATTTAGAAGAATGATTTGAATAAAATTTTAAAAGGTTTAAAGGGAAACAGGATAAATAAAGACAAACAATTTCTGCTGGTTGGGTTGTCTCAAAGATTAGCCCAAAGATTAGAACCAGTCTCTTTTAGGGGTGAAGCTAGGAAACACATCTATACATGAAGGGTAGAAGAATTTTGGAGCTATCTTCTATAAATAACAATCGCTGCTTAAACAATTGTAAATTTTTAGTCTTAAATAGATAGATTTTTGTGATTCAAAATCATTAAGGGGTATAAGGCCGAGGTGAGTAAGGGTGGAGTTAGGGTGCAGATCAGCCATGATATCATGGTAGGCTAGGTCGAGGTGATAAATGGTCCATTTCTGTTCTGATGTTCCCAGGGCAACATTCAGTCTTCCATTATTGGGATTTGGATCCCAGGTTGACCACAAGAAATTAATCACCATTCTGACTCCAAACCATTATCCAGTGACCCCTATTGGCATCTGCATGTCTAAATGTGGAGTGAAGAAAATGTTACACTCAATTCCACTTCTCAATGTCTTTCATCTTAATGACCACAAAATTAAACCTTTACAAAGAAGACATTTATTTCTCAGTAGATTGTTAATTCAAGGGAAGGTGGCAGCTGGACTGCTAATCCAGATACCCAAGTAATATTGTGGGTACCAGGGTTCAAATCCCGCAATGGCAGAAGATGGAATTTCAATTCAATAAAAATCTGAAATTAAGAGTTTAATGATCACCATGGTCAATTGTCAGTAAAATCCATCCAGTTCATTTATGTCCTTGGGGGGAAGAAAACTGCCATCCTTACCCGATCCTGCCTACATGTGACTCCAGACCCACTGCAATATGGTTGACTCTTAAATGCCCTCTGGGTAATTAGGGATGAACAATAAATAGTGGCCTAGCCAGCGATGCTCTCATCCCATGAATGAATTTTAAAAATGTGAATTTTTAGCTTTTACAATATTCATACTATAATTAGTCCAGCCCACTGAGAAATTTCACAGTAAAACAATTGGATTGTCCAATAATTTCAATGATGTAAACACGTGAAGAATTTGCTGCTAAATAAATTATCTTAATCTGAATGAGTTAAATGACTTTGAATTAAGTGTGGACGACATATTTATTACAAATGTCCATGCTAACAGTACATATGTCTTGTTATCCAGATGTATTGTTTGTGAAAGTCCTGCAACGGTCTTAGCTGTGCATAGTCAAACTGTTCAGATCCCACCATGCCCAAGGGGTTGGAAGCCCTTGTGGATAGGCTATTCCTTTGTAATGGTATGTACACAAACAACAGCTTGTATTTTTATACAGTGCCTTTAGTATAAGTAATCCTAAGACCTTCACAGGGAAATTACAACATAGAAATTTTGACAGCCTCATTAGGGCACATAAGCAAGATTTTGGTTAAAGGTGTAGATTTTAAGGAGCAACTTAAAGAAATGTGAGGAAGATATCAGAAATAAACTTGAGGGACAGGATTAATCAATGCTTGGAAAGGCAGGGATTGATCAGGGATAATCAGCAGATTTGTTAGAAGGAGATCCTGTCTAATTGAATTGAGTTTTTTTGAAAAGATAATTAAATATATTGAGGAGGGTAGTGCAGTTAATGGAGTTTACATGGACTTCAGTAGGCCTTTGACAAGGTCCCACATGAAAGGCAAGTCCAAAGGTTACAGCCCATGGGATCCAAAGTAAATTGGATACAAAAGTGGCTTGCAAAAAATAGGAAAGGCTGATGGTGGAAGGATGATTTTTTGATTGGAAGCCTGTGACCATCAGTCGATCTCCGGGATCGATGCTGGGACCCTTGCTGTTTGTTATGTACATTAACATCTTGGATGCGAATACTGAAGATATAATTAGTAAGTCCACAGATGACAGAAGATCTGTAGTGTTGTTGATAGTGTGGAGGATGGTCTCCAGCTACACTATGATATTGATCAGCTGGTAAATTGGGCACCGCAATGGCAGATGAAATTTGATTCTGACAAAAGCAAGGTGATGCATTTTGGAAGGTCTAATAAGAAAAGGACATACACAATGAATGGTAGGTGCCCAGGAAGTACCGAGGAACAAAGAAATCTTAGTGCACAAGGCCACAGATCCCTGAAGATGTCAGCACAGTTAGATGGGCTGGTGAAGACGACATATGGCTGCTTGCCCTTCATTAGCCAGGGCATACAGTACAGGAGCAAGGAAGTCTTGTTACAACTTTATAAAACATTGGTTAGGCCACAGATGGAATTCTGTGTGCAGTTCTGGTCACCGCACTCTCGGAAGACGTGATTGCACTGGAGAGGGTGCAGAGGAGATTCATCAGGGTGTTGCTTGGGATGAAAAGTCTCAGTTACGACGAGAGACTGGACAGACTAAATTTGTTTTCCACTGCTCAAAGGAGGCGGAGGTGAAATCTGATTGAGTTGTACAAAATTAGAGACAATGACTTGGTAGTTTGTGAGAATCTTATCCCAATGATGAGGAGGTGCCAATGTTGGACTCGGGTGGATGAGACTATAACGTGGTTTCATGTGATTTCTGATCTTATCCCGATGGCAGACGAGTTTAAGACCAGAGGACATTAGGTTAAGGTAAGGAGTAAGTGGTTTAAAGGGAATCTGTGGGAAAAGTAAATTCACCCAGAGGGTGGCAGAAATACAGAACATGCGGCCCAAGAGGGTGGTGGAGGCAAGGTACTCTCGAAACGTTTAAGAAGCATCTGGATGAACAATTAAAATGCCAGCAGGCTACAGTCTAAGTGCTGGATAGTTTGGTAAAACAATTAAAACTGAGGATACTCAAGAGCTCAGAATTGGAGAAATACAATGACAATGGAATTCGGTGAGCGTTCACTATCACAAAAAGTCAGAGACAGCAATGGAGGATTATTGTGACCATGAGAATTCATGTTAGGAAAGGGGATACAAACAAAAGTTGAGTCAAACTTCCGTGCTTTTTTTAAAAACCAACGTATGTTCTTTTTTCCCTTCAACTCCAGCACAGAAGCTCAGGTGCAGAGGGATCAGGCCAAGCACTGGCTTCACCTGGCTCCTGTTTAGAAGAATTTCGTGTTGCCCCCTTTATTGAATGTCATGGAAGGGGAACCTGCAATTATTATGTAAATACTTACAGTTTTTGGCTGGCGACGTTAGATCCCTCACAGATGTTCAGGTATGAAAACAGCACCACAAAAATGTTTAATATGGTTGTTACATATGAATATGTCTTCCACCTCATGTGATGTTTATTTTTATTTTAGAAATAACTCAGTGAGTGTAAAGCAGGCTGCTAATTCTCCATTGACCTTTCTTTAAATGTATTTTTACATGGGATATGGGCATTGCTAGCAAAGCCAATATATTTTCCAATTCCTAACTGCCTTTGAGAAGGCAAAAAGGAACTGCTTTCTTGTACTGCTACAGTCCACGCAGAGCAGTCTTTTTACAAAATGTTCCAAGGGAGAAATCCCATGATATTAATCAAATAACAGTTGAAGGAATACAGATTCCAAACAAGTTCTGTTTCAGCATGGTGTGTGGATTAAAGGGGAACTTGCAGGTGCTGGTGTTTCTACATGCCCAATACCATCACACTTCTAAGTGATAAATGTAGTTGAAATCATGTAAATAGTGCACAATGCAACCATCATACACTAATGATGAAGAAAATGAACCTTTAAAGTGATTTGTGGGGTGCCAATTAAGCGGGGTCCTTTGTCCAGATAATGATGACCTTCTTGATTGTTATTGGAGCTGCAGCCATCCAAGCAAACTGTTACATCAGACCTCTGACTTATGTCTTGTAAATAATGGGAAAGCTTGAGACAGGATTGAGCGACTCAATGAAAAATATTCAGCCCTTGACCTGCTTCGTATTGAATATTTATGCAGCTGGTCCAGTTACATAAAACAACTTATTAGACGCATACTCACACTATGAAAGCTGCAGTAACTGTCTTAAAACTCCAATATTTTGGTGGTATGTGGAAACGGGCTGAGGGCCAACAAAAGATTTGAACAAAAGGAGAATCTCTCCCCCTTCATTTTCTGTGAGCACAGCTGTAGAAATCTGAAAATAAGGCATTCAGCACCAAGAGGATAGCTAATTTCGTTTTGATTAGAATGCAAGTTATTTCAAGATAAAAGAAGTTTCCAGTACTGCTATTTACAAAATAAGGCTGAAATGCACTCTTAAACTGAAATACTAGGCCAGTGCAGTGCAGCGCAGAATCCCAGAAAACCAAAACACTGTTTCTGGCACTCAACACATGAGAAAATATTACTCATGACAGCAAGCTGCAAAGTCTTTGTTGTTAAAGATGTTCCAGTTTCAGTTTTACACTGACACAAAATCAGGTGCACATGGCTTAAGGTGGTGCCATCAGCAAGGAGGGGCTTCACTGAATTAACACATCGGTCTTTCCACACATGATAGGAACATCCAGAAAAAAACCTAGAAGGTTCTTGAAGACCAGGTCAAGTTAAGAATTAATTTCAGGATTAAGACTCCAACTCATATCATATATCCCAAAAGTCTGTTATCCAGTTAAATGGAAGATGTTGCAACAAAGGGCATGAGTGTAACTTTTCCAAACAGAAACTGTCAAAGTGGGTACTGCCTCAATTAAAGCCTTTAGGCAGGATTTTTTGGGCAAGAGGAAGGACCATGCATTGATGCATTGCTAGATGAAGAACACAAGTATGAAGCCATTGTGGCAGGCCAGCAATTACATATTTTAAGTGCAAGGAACACTTTACTACAGTTAGCAAAGCAGACCAAAACAAGAAAACTTGTAACACACACAATTTGCACAACTACCCAAAAGTCATCCAGCTTTTCTTAATATCTGTAAAGCATGTAGCATCAGGAGATACTATCATAGAATCACAGAATGCCCTACAGTGTGGAAGCAGGGTATTCAGCTCATTGAGTCCGTGCTGACCCTCCGAAGATCATCCCACCCAGACCCACCTCCCACACTATCCCTGTAACCCCACATTTCCCTGCACATCCCTAAACACTATGGGGCAATTTACCATGGCTCATCCACCTAGCCTGTGCATCCCTGGACACTAGGGGGAATTTAGCTTGGCCAATCCATCTAACCTACACATCTTTAGACTGGAGGGAGGAAACGTAAGCACCCAGAGGAAAACCACATAGAGACAGGGAGAAGGTGTGAACTCCATACAAACAGTCACTCAACGGTGGAGTCAAACCTGGGACCCTGGGGCTGTGAGGTAACAGTGTTAAGCACTGAGCCACTGTGCTGCCCAAACTGGGCATGCATGTGCAGGAAATCCAATTCCAAAGATTAAGCAAAACCCCAGAACAAAACACCAGTGACCAACAAGACAGTACAACACCACAACAGCAAGGAAAGTACCAAGAATGAGCACAAATCGAAACATATCATTCAGAATCAGCCAAGCAAAAGGCAAGTTTTAAAAGATTACCATCTTTCCATATTGTTAACTTCATACACATTCCTGATGGTATGAGCTGATTATTTAGTCTTAGAACCATTAATATCAATATGCACTGAAAAGGCTGATCAGTTTTTATAGGAAGGATGTTGTTAAACTTGAGAGGGTGCAGAAAGGATTTACAAGGATGTTACTGGGACTGGAGGGTTTGAGATATAGGTTGAACAGGCTGGGTATTTTTTCCTCTGGAGAGTCAGAAACTAAGGAGCGTTCTTATGGAGGTTTATAAAATCATCAGGAGCATGGATAGCTTTACCTCGTGTGTGGGGAGTCCAACCTGGTAATACTCTCTTCCAACCTCTTTCATCAGGCAAAGGATACAAAAGCTTGAATGCACACACCAACAGTTATTTAAACTCTGGTGTCCGTTGAGCTGGATTATCTGACTTCCGGTTTTCCTTTGCAATGGAGTGTACATGGGGTCAAGCTCTATGTGTTTACTGATGGCTTTCTTAGTGGAGTACCAGGCTTCTAGGAATTCCCGTGCTTGTCTCTGCTTTGCCTTATGATGCTTATGCTAAATATAGATTTAGAATAAAAACTTCAGAAAGTCTTTTGCTACCTTGTTCAATGTATGAATTTCAGTGTATAAGGAGTCTAGAAAATGTTGTAGCTGGTTAAGTGAGAGGGAGAAGTTCAAGTTAGTGGAGAACAATGTGGGAAGAAGGGAAATTATTCACCTTGGTTGGGCAAATAAAAGGAAACATATTATCTAAATAATGAGAGATTGTAAAATTCTAAAATTAAGGTGTAAAAGGATCTGTGTATCCTTGCACATGAATACAGAAGGATGGTACACAGGTACAGCAAGGAATTAGAAAAGCCGATAGAATGTTTTCATTTACCTTGGGGGGAGTTCAATATAAAAATAGGGATGTTAATTTTCAATTAGCCAGGGTGGCAGTGATGCCACATCTGCAGTACTGTGCATAATAATAGTCATCTTATTTAAGGAAGGATGTAAATGCTATGTAAAATCAGAGGATTTTTACCACACTAGAACATAGAAATAGAACAGCACAGCACAGTACTGGCCCTTCGGCACACAATGTTGTGCTGACCTATTATCCTATTAAGATCAAACTACTCTGCTTACCCTACATCTTACTGTCCTCCATGTGCCTATCCAAGAGTTGCTTAAAAGTCTCTAAAGTATCTGACTCAATACCACTGCCAGCAGCGTATTCCACACATCTACCATTCTCTGTGTAAAGAACCTACCTCTGACATCTCCCCTATACTTTCCTCCAATCACCATAAATTATGCCCCCTCATAATTCCACCCTGGGAAACAGTCTCTGCCTATCCACTCTATCCATGCCTCTCATCATCTTGTAAACCTCTATCAGGTCACATCTCATCCTTCTTCACTCCAATGAGAAAAGCCCTAGCTCCATCAACCTTTCCTTATAAGACCTGCCCTCCAGTCCAGGCAGCATCCTGGTAAATTTCCTCTGCACCCTCTCGAAAGCTTCCACATCTTTCCTATAATGAGATGACCAGACTGAACACAATATTCCAAGCATGGTCTAACCAGAGTTTTATAGAGCTGCAGCATAACCTCACGTCTCAAACTCAATTCCGCTGCCAATGAAAGCTAACACACCATACGCCTTCTTTACAACCCTATCAACTTGGGTAGCAACTTTGAGGGATCTATGGACATGGACCCCAAGATCCCTCTGTACCTCCACAGTGTCGAGAATCCTGCCATAAATCCTGCATTTAAATTCGACCTTCCAAAATGAATCACTTCACACTTTTCTGGGTTGAATTCCATCTGCTATTTCTTTGCCCAGCTCTGCATCCTGTCAATGTCCCATTGCAACCTACAACAGCCCTCCACGCTGTCCACAACTCCACCAACCTTCATGTCATCAGCAAACTTACTAATCCACTCTTCCACTTCCTCATCCAAGTCATTTATAAAGATCACAAAGTGCAGAGGTCCCAGAACAGATCCCTGCAGAACACCACTGGTCACCAAGCTCCAGGCTGAATACTTTCCATCTACTATCACCCTCTGTCTTCTATTGGACAGCCAGTTTTGTATTCAGACAGCCAAATTTCCCTGAATCCCATGACTCCTTACTTTCTGAATGAGCCTACCATGTGGAACCTTATCAAATGCCTTGCTAAAATCCATATATACCACATCCACTGCTCTACCTTCATCGATGTGTTTTGACACATCCTCAAAGAATTCAGTAAGGCTTGTCAGGCATGACCTGCCCCTCATAAAGCCATGTTGACTATTTTTAATCAAACTGTGCTTTTCTGAATAATCATAAATACTATATTTCAAAATCCTCTCCAACAATTTGCAACACAGAAGTAAGACTGACCAGTCTGTAATTTCCAGGATTATCCCTATTCCCTTTCTTGAACAAGGGAATGACATTTGCCACCCTCCAATCTTCAGGTGGTACTCCAGTGGACAGTGAGGTGGCAAAGATCATTGCCAAAGGGACAGCAATCTCTTACCTCGCTTCCTATAGTAACCTGAATATATCCAGAGTATATCCCGTCTGGCCCAGGGTACTTATCTATCCTCATGTTCTTCAAAATTTCTAGCACATCCTCCTTCCAAACATCAACCTGTTCGAGCATATCTGCCTGTTTCATGCTGTCCCCACAAACGTCAAGGTCCCTCTCACTGATGAATTCTGAAGCAAAGTATTGATTAAAGACCTCCTCTGACTCCGCACACAAGTTCCCTCCACCATCCCTGATTGGCCCTACCCTCACTCTGGCCATCCTCTTGTTCCTCACATAAGTATAGAAAGCCTTAGGGATTTCCTTGATCGTACTTGTCAAGGTTTTCTCATACCCACTTCTAGCTCTCCTAAGTCCATTTTTCAGTTCCTTCCTGGTTACCTTGTAGACCTCTAGAGCCCTGTCCGATCCTTGCTTCCTCAACCTTAAGTAAGCTTCCTTCTTCCTCTTGACTAGGTGTTCCACATGTCTTGTCATCCAAGATTCCTTCACCTTACCATCCCTTCCTTGCCTCAGTGCGACAAACCTATCCAGTTCCTGTAGCAACTGCTCACTAAACAACCTCCACATTTCTATCGTGCATTTCCCTGAGAACACCTGATCCCAATTGGTGCTCCGTAGCTCTTGCCTAATAGCATTGTAAATCCCCCTCCCCCAATTAAATACTTTCCCATACTGTCTGCTCCTATCCCTCTCCATGACAATAGTAAAGGTCAGGGAGTTGTGATCACTATCACCGAAATGCTCTCCCACTGAGATATCTGACACCTGACCTGGTTTGTTGCCAAGTACCAAATCCAATATGGCCTCCCCTCTAGTCGGCCTATCTACATATTGAGTCAGAAATCCTTCCTGGACACACCTGACAAAATCTGCTCCATCCAAACTATTTGCACTTAGGAGGTTCCAGTCCATATTAGGGAAGTTGAACTCACCCGTGACAACAACCCTTTTATTTCTGCACCTTTCCAAAATCTGTCTGCCAATCCGTTCCTCAGCGTCTCTGTTGCTATTGGGGGGTCTATAAAAAAACTCCCAATAAAGTGACTGCTCCTTTCCGGTTTCTGACTTCTACCCATACTGGCTCAGTAGACAAACTCTTCTCGACAACCTCCATCTCTCCAGCTGTTATACCATCCCTGATTAGCAATGCCACTCCCCCACCTCTTTTACCTCCCTCCCTCCCTATTTCTCTTGAAACATTTATACGCCGGAACATCAACAACCATTCCTGCCTCTGTGTTATCCAAGTCTCTGTAATGGCCAGAACATCGTAGTTCCAAGTATTGATCCATGCTCTAACTTTGTCACCCTTATTCCTGACACTTCTTACATTGAAGCGGACACACCTCAACCTGTCACACTGACTGCAACAATGCCCTAGCAACTGCTTATCCTTCCTCATAGATTCTCTGCTCGCTCTATCTGTCTGTACACTGGCTACCCCATCCTCTGATCTGTACCTCCTGTTCCCATCCCCCTGCCAAACTAGTTTAAACCCTCCCAAAGAGCTCTAGCAAACCTCCTGCCCAGGATATTGGTGCCCCTCCAGTTCAGGTGCAACCTGTCCTTCTTGTACAGGTCCCACCTTCCCCAGAAGATATACTCATAATCCACAAACCTGAAGCCCTCCCTCCTACACCAGCTCTGTAGCCACGTGTACAGCTGCACACTCTCTCTGTTTCTACCCTCACTAGCCCATGGCACAGGTAGTAATCCTGAGATTACTACTCTACTCATCCTGGCTTTCAGCTTCCATCCTAACTCCCTATATTCACTTTTCAGGTCCTCATCCCGTTTCCTAGCTATGTCATTGATATCGATGTGTACCACGACTTCTGGCTGCTCTCCCTCCCCCTTAAGAATCCTTAAGACTTGATCCAAGACATCCCTGACCTAGTCACCCGGGAGGCAACATACCATCCGGGAGTTTCGCTTGGTACCACAGAATCTCCTGTCTGTTCCCCTAACCAGTGAATCTCCTATCATTATTGCTCTCCTATCCAGAGACCTGGTCGCTATGGCTTTCCCCTGGTAGGTCGTCACCCCCAACAGTATCCAAAGCGGTATACTTATTATTGAGGGGAACGGCCACAGGGGATCCCTGCACTGTCTGCCTATTCCCTTTCCCCTTCCTGACAGTCACCCAGCTACCTTTGTCCTGTACCTTGGGTGTGACCACCTCCCTATAACTCTTCTCTGTCACACCCTCAGCCTCACAAATGATCCGGAGTTCATCCAGCTCCAGCTCCAACTCCAGTTCCCTTACGCGGTCTGTGAGGAGCTGGAGTTGGGTGCACTTCTCGCAGGTGAAGTCAGAAGGGACACCAATAGTGACCCTTACCTCCCACATCCTACAAGAGGAGCATGCAACTGCCCTAGCTTCCATTCCCTCTACTCTAGATTGCCAAAAGAATAAAGAAAAAATACTTACCTTACCTTCCCGACCCTCCACACAGTCTTTTATTTTTGGTTAGAGGAGAAGGATGGGTGGGAGACACTACACGTGTAGTGTTCTGGGTTTAGACAATGCCCGAATACATTAGTTCCTTCCTGGCTCGCACTCTCACGACTCCCACCGCTCGAATCAAGTAGGCTGCTGTCTCACGAGGTACGTTTTTGTAAGGAAAACCTTAACCTCCTGGCTGCCCCCTGGCTCGTGCTCTCACCACTCCTGCCGCTGAAAGCAAGAAGGCCTCCTCCTCCAACTTCTCACCTGATCAGTTCTCCGTAATGATCAGACTGTGCAGCATGCAGCATCATACCTATATCTTGGTAGCCATTTGGCTGAGGACTACAGTGTTCTTCCAGTGCACCCCAGACAGAAAGATTACTAATATGTAAAAGTGTTGTCTTATGAGGAAAAGTTGGAGAGGCCGGGCTTGCATCACTGGAATTTAGATGCGTAAGAGATGACTGATTTAAAAATATATGATCCTGAAGGGTCTTAACGGAGTAGATGTGGAGAGGATGTTTCCTTTTGGATGTCTCCTTAATGGGAGAATCTAGAAATATGGATGACTTTAAAAATCATGAGGTGCCCATTTAAAACAGAGGTTAGGTGGAACACTTTCTTTAAGGTGATTGCATGTCTTTGGAACTATCTTCCTAAATAGGTGTGGAAGCAGAGTCCTTGAATATTTTTAAAGAAAAGGTAGATAGGTTCTTGTTAAGCAAGACAGTGAAAAGTTATTAGGAATAGACAGGTTACAATCAGATCAGCTACAATCTTATTGATTGGGAAAACAGGCTCGAGTGGTCGAATGACCTACTCTTGCTCCTACTTTGTATGTTTTTAAGTACATAAAGTTACACCATAAGTTGCCAATGATACTAAATGTTTTGCGAACATTGGGCAAATTTGCCAATTTTGATCTCACAGTGGGGTGGTCATTGATGATGCATCCAAAAATGGCTCTGCATTGTCACACAAAACAAACTTAAACCCTGTCGTTTTTAGCAGCCTACTTTGGGTATAGAATGGAAATATTTATGGCTCAACCACCAACTATATGAAGAAATGATGAGTCTTTTCTATGTGGTTTCTAAACATTTCCACCAAGGACCCTCTTTGAAATACTGAAACACTTGGTGACTCTATGGATGTATTGACACTGGTCCAAGGACTCCAAATGCTATCTAAGAAACAGTGCACAAAGTACACTGTCCCATCATGTTCAGAAAATGTTTTCTTTGCTATGTGCAACAACAGATATAATAAACTAAGTAAATAGAAAACATACGGATTATGCAATTCCCATGACACATTATTTGAATAACTGACCCCAACAACTTGTGACTTAGGAACCAACTCAGTTTGAAAACTTATATTTTGTTCAAACAAAATTGCAATAAAGGAAGCACATTAGGGTGAAATTCACCATTACGAAGAATGCAAGTTGTTTAGATGCAAAATAAGACTGATCACACTGCAACAGAAGACTATGTTATTTCATATATATAATAGATCACCAATCCACTACCATCCATTGTGTGTCCTTAAGTTTGAAATTAATTCATCATTAGATCTTAAAAAAAATTGACAAGTGACTGAGACTTAGAAAACTTAACCTGGTTCTCAAAAAAATCATAGTACTTAAAGTATTTTGGGATTTCTATGATCAATATATTGTACTTCTATCAGATTTAAACTGTCTCAAAATAATTGAGTAACTGGAGATAGCTAAACATACTGTGGTGCATTGTTGTTTGCAACATACATCAAAGCCATCACAGAAGATGGTTGTGGTTGTAAAAGTTAAATATCTCAGTTAAGTGTCCTAGGCACAACCATCTTCAACTGCTTTGTCAAGTGTTCCCTCAGATGATTGCTTAATTTTTTGGCAGCATTTGCAAAATCTGAGATACTGAAGCACTCAACTTCCATACGCAGCAAGACCTGGGCAACATTTGTGCTATTCAAGTGCCAGGCAATTTCAATCTTCAACAAAAAAGAGAATCTAAACATCACCCTTAACATTCAATGGCATTACAATCACTGAATCACCCTTTATCAACAACCTGGTGGTTACCATTGACAAGAAACTGAAGTAGACCAGCCATATAATTCCTGTGGTAACAAGTGTAGGTCAGAACTAGGAATTCTGAATCAGAGTCATAGAAGCCCTACAGTCTGGAAGCAGGCCATTCAACCCAACATGTCTACACTGGCTCTCTGAAGAGCATCCCACCCAGACTCACCTCCCCTAACCTATTCCTGTAACCCTGCATTTCCCATGGCCAATCCACCTAACCTGCTCATCCCTGGACACTATGGGCAATTTAGCATGGCCAGTCCACCTAACCTGCACATCTTTGGACTGTGGGAAGAAACCGGAGCACCTGGAGGAAACCCAAACAGACACAGGAAGAATGTACAAACTCCACACAGACAGGTGCCTGTGGCTGGAATTAGACCCGGGTCCTGTCCTGTCCTGTCTATCTAATGCCTGTCCACCATCTATAAAGCACAAGTCAGCGATCCTCCTGAAGTTGAATTTCAGTCCTAACATGTTTCCTTTTCTGTAAAAATACTCTGGTTTTGTTTTGCATTAAAATGTGTGCCATCTACATGATGCTCTGCTGCAATTCACCAACGGACATTAGACAACACCTTACATAGAAACATAGAAGATACGAGTAGGATGAGGCTATTCAGCCCTTCAGGCCTGCTCTGCCATTCTTCACGAGCATGGCTAATCATCTAACTCAATAGCCTAATCCTGCTGTCGCCCCATAACATTTGATCCCATTCGCCCCAAGTGCAATATCTAGTCGCCTCTTGAATGCATTCAATGTTTTGAACCTGCAACCTCTACCAGCTAGAAGGACAAGGGCAGACGCACGGGAACACCCCCCACCTGAAAAATCCCCTCCAAGCCACACACCATCCTAATTTGGAACTATATTATATATACAATTTGGGTGAAAATATAGGAAGCATGGTTAGTAAGTTTGCAGATGACACCAAAATTGGTAGTATAGTAGTGAAGCTGGTTATCTAAGATTACAAAGGGATCTTGATCAACTGGGCCAATGGGTCAAGGAGTGGCAGGTGGAGTTTAATTTAGATAAATGTGAGAAACTGCATTTTGGTAAGAAAAACAAAGGCAAGACTTACCCAGTTAAGAGTAGGTCCCTATGGCAAGTTGTTGAATGGAGAGACCTGGAGGGCAAGTACATAGTTCCTTAAAAGTGGCATCAAAGATAAACAAGATGGTAAAGAAGGTGTTTGGCATGCTTGCCTTTATTGCTTTGACCATGGAGTAAAGGAGTTGGAACATCATGATGTTGTTCTACAGAACGGTGGTGAGGCTACATTTGGGAGTACTGCATACAGTTCTAGTCGCCCTATTATTAAATTAGAGGTAGTGCAGAAAAGATTTACCAGGATATTACCAGGAGGGTCTAAGAATAGGCTGGGACTTTTTTCACTGGAGCATAGGAGGTTGAGGGGTGACCTTACAGAGGTTTATAGAATCATGAAAGACATAGATAAGATGAATAGCATCTTTTCCCCAGGTACAGGAGTTCAAAACTAGAGGCCATATTTTTAGGGTGAGAGGAAAAAGATTTAAAAGGAATATGAGGGGCAACTTTTTTCATACAGAGGTTGGTTTGTTTGTGGAATGAACTGCCAGAGGAAGTGGTAGATGTAGGTACCGTTACAAATTTAAAAGATATTTGGACAGATACATGAATGGGAAAGATTTCGAGGGACATGGACCAAACGCAAGCAAATAGGATTGGTTCAGTTTGGGAAACTTGGTTGGAAACATAGAAGAGTTGAACCAAAGGGTCTGTTTCCAAGCTGTATGATTCTATGACACTGTTCCTTCACTGTCATTGGGTCAACATCCTGAAACTCGCTTTTTGCCATCACTGTAGGAAGCCCACTGCAACAGTTAAAGACGACAGTTCAGCCCCTCCTTCTCTAGTATAATTAAGGCTAGGCAACAAATGCTGGCTTCTCTAGCTATGCTCATATTCAACAAACAAAAAAAAACTCTCAAATGAACATCAGTTGAGGATTAACCATATTTGCTGTTAAGGGATATATAGCAACAACAACATTAAAGGTTGAAATACTTTGTCCTGCAGTCCTCCACTGGTGATTTTATGCCACAATTTGCTGAGGAAATAATTGAGAATATGTCTCAGTGACCTTAGTGGCAAATCATAAGCAGTATGGCCAGTGGTCACGGTAAAAACCCACTGAGCCATGATGCCATCTGATCCAAAAGTGTTAGGAGTACTCGGTTGAGCTAAACCATGAGGATTGTTTTAGCAGAGATAAAAGGTACTGCAGATGCTGGAGAATCCGAGATAACAAGCATGGGGCTGGATGAACACAGCAGGTCAAGCAGCATCATAGGAGCAGGAAAACTTGACGTTTCGGGCCTAAACCCTTCATCAGAAATAGGCCCGAAAAGTCAAGTTTTCCTGCTCCTATGATGCTGCTTGACCTGCTGTGTTCATCCAGCCCCAGGATTGTTTTAGCATTTGGTTAGTTCATTCACTGACTAGACAACACCCCTTCCTCCCTACTTTCATTGTCTTGAATGTATATTCATGCAGATCTTTTAGCTTTCCGATGTCCTAGATATCCGTAATCCATGTCATTTCTGCTCAGAGTTTAATAAGATGGTAAAACATTAAACAGAATTCTTCCAGCCCCTGAATGACCGAGGCAAGGCAAGACAGTTAGGAGAACAGGCCAAGAATGGGAAAATCAGATTCATGACATTGAGATAAAAATCCAATTGTACACATAGTGTTTCAACAGCTTGATGAGAATCTCACCAGTGAGCAATGAGGGGCATATTTGTGTATATAGACATCGCATTATTACTTAATCATGCTTCATTTAAATACAGGTTTTTTTTCCTCCAACATGAAAGTCAAAGCAGTTACCTAGAATCTATGTGTCTCACCTCAGCATCCATCTTGGCCAGCATTCCAATATCACAGAACACGACCCCTGCGCAGCAACTGTCTGCAGAAGTTGATATTCTGCAAAGCAACGGTCTCACCAGCTCCATGGCACAGTATTCAGAATTTATAGCCTGACAAATTCTGTCTTGGCATGTCTTTTCTGGTATTAGAAAACCAGGCAGCTTGTCACATTTATCTGCAACGAGCACTCAAGGGAGTACACACGTGGCTGTACAGTACCATACGACAGCAATGTCACACCTACACCAGCTTAAACAGCAAACATACCAAATGTGCTTCAACCAAATGGCCATTTCTCAGAGTCTGAGGGGAACAGTCCTTAGTGCAGTCAGGGGACTATGGTCAGCAACGGTACGGCACCAGTACGGAAACAAAAGTCAGTCACTGATCACTGTCAGGAGATCCAACTCATTACAGTTTCAAGATGGGGCCATGGTGAGCCCTGCAGATCATTTCCATCCAGTCCAGGGATTAGCAGTAAGTCAGCACGAGAGCTGCACTGAGACCAATCAGGGTGCCCTTCCAAGTCAGTCAGGGTTTGGGTCATGGTTTGTCTTAGGACCTGTGCGATGAAATTCAAGGCTATCAAAGGCCACTGCTGTGGCGGGAAAGTTGGAGAAGTCATGTATTAGGATGGGAGACAGCATATTGTGATGCAGAGGAGTCAATAACTGTAAAGAGGGGCAGCTGAATATGTAAGGGTGGAAGATAATAGAGCATGCGAACATACAGCGTATTGAGAGGTGCTAGTCGTCTATGGTCACCATCATCCTGGCTTTAATAGAGAGAAAGTGCATCATGATGTTTGGCACAACTATGCTTTAGGCGAGGGACTCAGTGGAGAGATAAAGAGCTACATCCCACATGGGACTGTGGGCTGTTTGAAAACTAATGGCATTTACAGGGAGTACAGGACAGAAAGAAATATGATGGTTTAGGGACCACCTAGACAGACAGGCTAAGCCTCCAGCACAACATATGAAGCTTGAGCTGTTTGTGTCTTCAATTCTCATCCAAATCACAAAATGTGGAATGAAAATGAAAAATGGCTGCCAGCACATGCAGCATGAGCAGAGGGAGTGTTTTAACTTTGTCTGAAGGGGAGGGCTCCACTTCTGAGCAGTGAGAGGCACTTGAAGAGGTAATTACATTAGTCTGGCACTGATATTTTACATGCTGCTGACATATGTAATCACAAAATTCTGTATGTGTAGCTCTTGCTACATCAACTATGCTGTTTACAAATTTGGGCACAAGCAATCTTGACCATGACACTGATCATTACAAATTAATTACAGTCATATGTCTGAAGCAGAAGTGATCAAACAACCTACAAAGTGTAACCTGCAGCCATCATATAGAAATAAAAAGGACCTTTCATAACCGTTGGACAGCCCAATGATATTCCAAAGAAGATCCAAGATTTATTTTGACAACAGATAATTTGTGTCTCTGCTGAAGCTGTATTGTGCTTTCTTTCTTGTAAAAGCACTTTCCCCCTCTATAATAAGACTTTCAAACTAAGGAGATCACAAAATGACCAGACTGCTGTAGCCAATGACACACATTCATTATTTTAGACTGGCCATTGTGAATGTTGTACTAAATATGCTTGCAGAAATAAGTTACCTTGATTGCTAAATCAGATTCAGTTTAAGATATTCACGTGTTATTAAGCTAATTCAAGCAAACATGATTTTGTAATATCAACAGGATACTTCAGATCATTTCTTCTGCAAGGTATATGGTGTTTTCCTTCAACGGCAAGCAAACACTAGAATATTGTCTCCACTAACCCAGACACTCTACACTAAAGTCATAGTTATCCTGTTTGCTAACCGAACATAATTACAGTAACCTAACGGGCTGAACCTAAAAGAATTTTTTATATTTATGTTGCAGGAAACCCAGACCACAAACACTAAAGGCAGGAGAATTACGATCCATAATAAGCCGCTGTCAAGTCTGTACAAAGTAAATCTGAACTCAAGAGTATAATGGTGCTGTTCTTAATTATGTTTGAAAGGTATTAATACAGAAATGAAGATATAATAATGTTATTATTTTATGGTGCTGATTGCACTGTAGCAAACACTGCTAATAAATTTGCCAGACACTGTTGATATTGGTAACATTTGTAATCACACTCACATCAACAAAGTAATTGATAGTAAAGAGATGGTGCTGTGACAAAGCTTAGCAAAGATTCTCCCCTTTGCTTTGGCAATGATAAATATTTTATTCAACAATAGTACAGATGTGGACTCCATTGATCTTCACATCACAATTAAACTGATTAGTGTAAGACTTTGATGGAGTTTCATGTTTATCGTTTTCCGTCATCTGATGATTTAGACAAATCTTTAATTTGAGAAACAACAAGTTAACACTAAGCCACAAGTACATTGCACAGATAGCATTTACCTAATAATGTGCACTTAGTAGAGAAATATATTATAATTAGAGCATTGCCCTTTTGGAATAGACAGCATTTCAATCTGCAGTAGTCTATATGTTTGGTAGTTATTCAGAGTGCAATTTTATATGCACAGTAATGTGCGTATTGAACCTATATATAGGAACTTGGATCCCTTCTACAAAAGATTGGGGATATTAGAGATAATCTTAAAGTTTATCACAGGGTAAGATATGGATGCAAGTGATTCACCTCTCTTATTTTACACATTGTTTGATTTTATTTTACATTGATTTCAGTAGATAAAATAAACTGGATAAGGTGTAAAATGTAGTTGCCTTTATCCTGTTTCTTTGTTTAGCAATAGAAATTTGAAATTATCCTTGTTGACTCTTTTACAGCGTACATCTCAAGAGTTCACCTTTAATATTAACACTGCATTTAAACCTCTCCTTAAACATACTGCTGGCCTTCTAATTCTAGATGGTTGAAGGAAATTTTAGGTTTAGTGGAGAAGGATTATTTTTCTTTATAAACAATGTGTGCATATCAGAAAATATCAAATATGGTTATCACATGTCTGTGTTTTTCAAATGTAATACCAAAAGGAATTTAAATCATTTAAAGCGAATTCCCAAAAGCACGAAGGTTGCCAAACTGTGGTTTCTAAACACTTTCTAATAATCTCAGAACCCTACAGTATGGAAGCAGGCCATCTGGCCTATCAAGTCCACACCGACTCTCTGAAGAGCATCCCACCCAGATTGGAATTGAACCCAGGTCCTTAGCACTGTTAAGCATCAGTGCTAACCACTGTGTCACCATATCACCTGGTTTATATTTATCATGATATTTAAACTCAACAAGTATTTATGAGAAACCACTGTGCTGAAAATAATCTGATCTTTTGACAACACTTTAGCATAAGCACAGTTCAGTTATTTTCACCAGCATTACTGAAAAAATACTATTTTGTAAAATATAAATTTGAAATTGGGCCACATAGCCACAAATGATTACTAAGCATTTCCAATGTCAACCTGGATTTAACACTAACTGCTTTAGAAAATGTTCTTTTTCATGTCACAAAACCTTTTAAGTACAGTGCATAAAAGTATAAGACTTAAGTCTGCCGTTTTAAACAACACAAACTGTATTACCTTACCCTGTTTCTTTATACACTGAATATTATCAATGCAGTAACACAGAACGGAGTGCATGTTATGAGTAACACATTTTGTTCCCACTAGGTTTAGTGGTTATGCCTTCCTTACACAGCAATGAGGTAAATGTAGAACAAAAACAAAGTTGCTGGAAAAGCTCAGCAGGTCTGAGGAAGGGTCACCGGACCCGAAACGTTAACTCTGATTTTTTTCTTCACAGGTGCTGCCAGCTCAGCAGGTCTGGCAGCACCTGTGAAGGAAAAAATCAGAGTTAACGTTTCGGGTCCGGTGACCCTTCCTCAGACCTGCTGAGCTTTTCCAGCAACTTTGTTCTTGTTCCTGATTTACAGCATCGGCAGTTCTTTCGTTTTTTTTTTAAATGAGGTAACTGTGTTTTTGTTAAAACACTGATTCAGTGCACTTTGCTGTTTATTTTTGGATTTAGCCTAAACATACCAACAGTACACAACCAATTATTGGTACTGTATCTTACCACCTGAGAATCAATAGACTGAAGTCATGTTCAGTTGTTTTTTGGAAGGCGCTATGATTTTTTTTCTGCATCTCAGGAAGAGGAATGCTTGTGCAATCTTTATTCAGTACTTCCCATTCTAAGTTCTCCTACTTTATACAACTCCAGAATAGGTCTTGAAAAATTCCACACTACAACACCCACCGCTGCATTAGTGAGATCTTTTTATTGCTCATTCCCTTTTTATAAAATGTTTTCATGGATCATGGGTGTCCCTGGCAAGGCCAGCACCATCCTTAATTAGCTTTACCGAGTGGCTTCTGAGGCCATTTCGCTGAGAAGTCAGGAATCAGTAATATTGCTGTGGATCTGAAGTCACATGTAGGTCAAACCAGGCAAGGTGACAGATTTCCTTCCCCAAAGGACATTAGTGAACAAGATGGATTTTTTGACAATTGATGGTAGTTTCACAGTTACTGAGATTAGCTTTATATTCCAGATTTATTCCTTATTGAATATGAACTTAAATTCCACCAACTGCTATGGTAAGATTTGAAACCAATGTCCGCACAGCATTGGTCTATACAATTGCATTATTAGTCCAGTAACATTACATTGAAGCCACTAGTGCCCTTGTATCAACACAGAACAGAGAAACACAAGTTACAGAACAGACATAATAGCAAAGCAACTGTTTTCAGCATGTGCTCCTTGCAGCTTTGTTTATGCACAGTAGATAGAATCATTGAAGGTGAAGGCTCTTAAAGGCATGAAGCACATAAAACATCTATTACCTGGCATGTTCCTTGCCTATGTGCTTCTACTTATTCTGCCACATATCCAAGTAAAGTTGCCCATAGTCCTGTTGGACCATAATGCTGCTCTCTTATTAGAGAGACACAACTGGTGGGTTTAACGTGAAGTTCACTGTGCCTCAGGCAAGAAGACAGGTTGAGAAGGATAATCCTTCATGATAACCTTGGCCAGTGCAGGAATTACACCCATGCTGTTAGCGTAACTTTGCATCACAAAAGAACAGCCTAGCCAACTAAGCACGAAGATTCGAAAGATAAAAGGTACTGCAGATGCTGGAGAATCCGAGATAACAAGCATGGGGCTGGATGAAGGGTCTAGGCCCGAAACGTCAAGTTTTCCTGCTCCTATGATGCTGCTTGACCTGCTGTGTTCATCCAGCCCCATGCTTGTTATCACGAAGATTCGAAAGCTCCTTACCTAATCTGATACACCAGCTTCCGGAAGCCCAGAGTAGAAAGCTGAGTTCGAAGTATTGTTGCTTTTGCGTGGGTGAACTGAGAATATGACCCTGATTAACTTTTCAGAAAAACAGCCGAGGAGTTCATACTTATGCCTGTGAAATAACACATCATGAAGGATGTTTAGAAGATAGCAAGAACTGCAGATGCTGGAGTCAGAGAAAACACAGTGTGGAGCTGGAGGAACACAGCAGGCTAGGCAGCACCAGAGGAGCAGGATAGGTGGCGTTTCGGGTCAGGACCCTTAAGTAATCTGGCTAGTTTTGTTATTTTATTTATCGCCTAACTATGTTTGTTTGCCTGTCTTTTGTGCAAATAGGTGCTGGAAACAAATGTTTCCATTTTAAAGCAGTCATTAGTCTGTTTACCATGTTGTTTAGATTTCTCTCTGTTAATGTTATTTTGTATTTAATAAATTGTTAATTCTTTTGTTTAAGATACGAGGGTCTAGAAATTACTCATTGGCAAACCTGGGATTGGCTATTCAGAAGTTTGGTCATGCACCACTACTTGGCGGCTCTTCAATGCTTTAATTTTATTGCGTTGTGAATATGGAGGTAGAAAAGCTGTTTTGGTTTAGCTGTCTGTTTCCGTGTCTTAACACTAATCAGTTTCTCCCAGGTGACACGTACAGCCAAGAATACTGAATAAATTATTGTCTTGTTGTTTAACATGATCTTGCTATGTTTTTCCAATTGATTTTTCCTCTTCTATACTAGATTAAGCCATAACCATAATAAATATTTCACGTGTTATACTGAAATAAAGCCCTATGCTGTACATGTTATAATCTGTAAACTGTAAATTTTATGATAGCAAGATCTCAATTTATCAACAGTTTAGTATTAAATTCTCTCCAAACAAGTTTCATTAGAACATAATTGTATTAATTTTGGAGATTCATACAGTGGAGATGTTTTCGTGTTACAAAATGTAGGAGTAAACAATTTTAATTGTAGTTTTAAACAATTTAAAACTTGTTAAAAATATTGAGGTTGGTTGGCTCGCCGAGCTGGTTTGTTGTTCCGCAGACAGTTCGTTACCGTGCTTGGTAGCATCCTCAGTGCAGCCTCTGATGAAGCATCGGTGTGTTTTCCCGCCTGGTTTTTAAACTCTGGGGTCCATTGCGGTGGATTGCCTCACTTCCGGTTGGAATTCCGTAGTGGAATGTATATGGGGTCGAGTTCAATGTGTTTATTAATAGCATGCTTTGTGGAGTGCCATGCTTCCAGGAATTCTCGTGCCTGTCCCAGGATCTTGGTGTTGTCCCAGTCAAAGTGGTGATTCTCCTTGTCCATGTGGATTGAGATGAGTGAGTATTGGTTGTGTCTTTTTGTAGCTAGTTAGTGTTCATGTACTCTTGTTGTTAGTTTCCTTCCTGTTTGTCCGATGTAGTGTTTCTCGCAGTCTCTGCAGGGGAATTTGTAGATGACATTGGTCCTGTCCATGGCGGGGAGTGGGTCTTTAGTTCGGGTGACCACTTGTCATAGGGTTGATGTGGGCCCACATCAAAAGAAGTATAGTTTAAAATAATGAGTGCTGTTAAAACATGTGCCTTTGTGTGTAGTATTTTTGCCTAGATTTCACTACATATTTAATATTGTAGGAAGTTCTGGTCTGTGCAGTCGGTAACCCTGCTGGGAATGCTCAGGCAGCCAGAATTACCCATCAGGTCCCTGATTCTGACACTGGACTTAGGTCAGTGAATGTGGAGTAATACTTCAGGAGGCAGGTGTTTCAGGAGTAAAAGAATCTCTAATTTATTAAAACACCAGATTGAGTATATACATTTACAGAAAAAAAGAAAAAGGTCAATATAACACAGGAAACAAAAGGGCAGATTAACAGTGAAAATTGACACTATCGGTTACAGATGCTAGAACTAAACAATGTCGTAAAGGCTTAATACAGGTTCATTTACTGCGATACACTGAAACAGTAGTTTGAACACAAGTACTCGATCAATTAAAGTAACTTTAATCCCAGACCCTTACTCCGTTTTCCTCTCCTTGGGATGCCCCGCACCATCACCTTTCTGGCAGAAAGCAGAGATTAGGGTTAAATGGGTCCTTCCCAGGATGGCAGCCAGTGACAAGTGGTGTTCTAAAAGAGTCTTTTCACTTTACACATTAATGATCTAGATGAAGGAACTGAGGGCATTCTGGCTAAGTTTGCAGATGGTACAAAGATAGGTGGAAGGACAGGTAGTATTGAGGATGTGAGGAGGCTGCAGAAGGATTTGGACAGGTTAGGAGAATGGGCAAAGAGGTGGCAGATGGAGTACAACATGGGGAAGTGTGAGGTCATGCACTTTGGTAAGAGGAATAGAAGCATGGGCTATTTTCTAAATGGGGATAAAATTCAGAAGTCTGAAGTGCAAAGAAACGTGGGAGTTCTAGTCCAGGATTCTCTCAAAGTAAACATGCAGGTTGAGTCAGTAGTTATGAAGGCAACTGAAACTTTGGCATTTATTTTGAGAGGACCTGAATATAAAAGCAGGGATGTACTTCTGAGGCTCTATGAGGCTCTGGTCAGGCCACATTTGGAGTATTGTGCGCAATTTTTGGCCCCATAACTCAGGAAGGATGTACTGGCCCTGGAGCAGGTTCAGAAGAGGTTCACGAGAACGGTCGCAGGAATGAAAACCTTAACATATGAGGAACGTTTGAGGACTCTGGGTCTATGCTCGATGGAGTTTAGAAGAATGAGGGGGGATCTAATTGAAACTTACAGAATTTTTTTTATTCATTTGTGGGATGTGGGCGTTGCTGGCTGGCCAGCATTTCTCGTTTATCCTTCGTTCCCCTTGAGAAGGTGGTGGTGAGCTGCCTTTTTGAACTGCTGCAGTCCTCCTGCTGTGGGTTGACCCACAATGCCATTAGGGAGGGAATTCCAGGATTTGACCCAGCGACAGTGAAGGAACAGCGATATATTTCCAAGTCAGGATGGTGAGTGACTTGGAGGGGAACTTGAATGTGGTGGTGTTCCTGTATATCTGCTGCTCTTGTTCTTCTAGATGGAAGTGGTCATGGGTTTGGAAGGTGCTGTCTGAGGATCTTTGGTGAATTTCTGCAATGCATCTTGTAGATAGTACACACTGCTGCCACTGAGCGTCGGTGGTGGAGGGCATGAATGCTCGTAGATGTAGTGCCAATCAAGCGGGCTGCTTTGTCCTGGATGGTGTCAAGCTTCTTGAGTGTTGTTGGGGCTGCACTCATCCAGGCAAGTGGGGAGTATTCCATCACACTCCTGACTTGTGCCTTGTAGATGGTGGACAGGCTTTGAGGAGTCAGGAGATGAGTTACTCACCGCTTCTGGCCTGCACTTGTAGCCTGTGTGTTAATGTGGTGAGTCCAGTTGAGTTTCTGGTCAATGGTAACCCCAAGGATGTTGATAGTGGGAGATTCAGTGATGGTAAGACCATTGAATGTCAAGGGGCGGTGGATATATTGTCTCTTACTGGTGATGGTCATAGCCTGGCATTTGTGTGGCACGAATATCACTTGCCACTTGTCAGCCTAAGCCTGAATATTGTCCAGATCTTGTTGCATGTGAACATGGACTGTAATACTGAATGGCCTGGACAGAGTGAACGTTGGGAAGAAGTTTCCATTGGTAGGAGAGACTAGGACCCGAGGGCACAGCCTTAGAGTAAAGGAAAGACCTTTTAGAATGGAGATAAGGAAAGACTTCTTCAGCCAGAGAGTGATGAATCAATGGAATTCACTGCCACAGAAGGCTGTGGAAGCCAGGTCATTGAGTATATTTAAGATGGAGATAGATAGGTTCTTCTTTGTCAGAGGGATCGAGGGTTCTGGGAAGAAAACGGGAGAATAGGGTTGAGAAATGTATCAGCCATGATTGAATAGCACAACAGACTTGATGGGCTGAATGGCCTAATTTCTACTCCTACGTCTTAGGGTAGCTGAACCCTGCACCGTACCCCACCCCCCCCCCACCACCACCCTGGCACTAGGTTGGATTTTTAGGGTCTCAACGAAATTAAGCTCACCCGAGAAAAGACCATTTTGAACAGCAGATGTCTGAGGTTGGTCCGGTTGGCGCTGGCACTCTCAGATGTCTCCAGTTTAGGGTTTGTTGTTTGTAGTTGGTCGGTGTCGGTTGGAGATGGCTGTGAGGATCTGTGTGGGAGTCTTCTCCTGGTGTGGTTATGGGGGTCTTTTCTTCTTCCGTTGAACGCCACAGAGAAACTGTCCCTGGGACAGTGCGGGCCTGCTGTTATACAGAATTTCAGGTCAGTTATCAGCCCCCCAAATCTGGTTTCTTGCACTGGTCTTTGTTGCTCCCTTAAGAGATGAATTGGCCTTCCTGATTATTGGAGTAAGTGCAAATGTCTTCGCTATTGGTGATGAATAGTGTCTCTGGAGTTGCACTGGTCTTCTTGATTCCCAAAATGGGTGTTAATGACTTTCCATCAGGGTGAACGGGTTTCCTGATCGCATGGAATGTCCGGTGTTTTGTGTGACTGAATATTAATTGAAGTTAGAATGTCTGGTATTGGTGTAGGTTCCCAAGTAGTCTGAGATTTTGATTACAGGTTGGATTGCTCAATCTGGTGAACTGTTCTCTCAGAACTGAGGTGTGAATTCCATTCTCAGTTTAACAATAGTTCCAGGCAGCTCTCTCGCTCAGATAACAAGGTTTAGAGCTGGATGAACACAGCAGGCCAAGCAGCATCGGAGAGCAGGAAGGCTGACAGCTAGGCCCAAAACGTCAGCCTTCCTGCTCCTCTGATGCTGCTTGGCCTCCTGTGTTCATCCAGCTCTACACCTTGTTATCTCAGATTCTTCAACATCTGCAGTTCCTACTAGCTCGCGCTCTCTCTCTCTCTGTGTTTTCTTCCCAGACCCCAGTTCAGCTGCCCCTTTAAAGTATTTTATTTTTAAGTCCAAGGTTTAGCTTTAATGATAGTGTATTTTTGAATTCCAGAATGTTAAAAATGACAGGATTATTGCTGAGTCTGACAATATGTATGAACTTTTGAACATGCTCATGTAAATTATTTATACCAAAAGTTGTCTGTTGCAACCTGCTCCTTTCCAGCACTATTTTGGACATAATATTATTCAGGTTTATAACGCATTTTAATCCTACAATTAATTTCAATGTCAATGCTACATGGGAAAGAAAGGTCAGATTCCACTGCTTCATGTATCTGAAAACTTATCCAGAAGTCTGTGCGATTGAACATCAGGTCAGATCAGCAATGGGCTAGGCTGTGATGCAGACTATGTTGCAGGTGATTTTATTCGATAATAAATGTCAAGGCTCACACAAGTCTGTATAACAGCAGGCCCACACTGTCCCAGAGATGGTTTCTCTGTGGAGTTCAATGAAAGAAGAAAAGACGCCCATAACCACACCAGAAGACTCCCACACTGAACGGTCCTCACAACCATCTCCAACCGACATCGCCCGACAACAAACAACAAACCCTAATGGCTCTAAAGCTTATAGGAGAATGGCAAGGAAGAATTTTGAGTGATGTTGAGATATTTTGTGATGATCTGCCCCAACCCCGTTTTTTTCCACAAGCCCCGTTACTTCTTTAACAAAATGTTGCGCTGGAATGCAACTATCGCGTTATACCAGAACCCCCTGTACAATTATTTGTTATCCTTTGAATAATGAGGTATCAATGAAGTGATTGATAGATGTATTGAAATTACTGAGGTGTTATTGGGGTGTGTATATTAGTTATAAGTTTACATTCTTGCGAACATACACTGATTTCTTGGAACGGGTGAAACTTTTTAAAGGAATCTTAAATTAAGGGTCCAACACTGACCTTGCCTCCATCATAAAGGTCAGAAGTAGGGATATTCGCTAAAGATTGCACAATGTTCAGCGCCATTCATGACTCCTCAGATATAAAGCAATCCACGTCCAAGTGCAACAAGATCTGGACAATATCCAGGCTTGAGCTGACAAGGGGCAAGTAACATTCGCACCACATGGATGCCAGGCTATGACCATCACCAATAAGAGACAATCTAACCACCACCCGTTGACATTCAATAGTGTTACCATCACTGAATCACTATCAACATCCTGGGAGTTATCATTGACCAGAAACTCACCTGGACTCGCCACATAAACACACAGGCTACTAGAGGAGGTCAGAAGCTACGAATGCTGTGGTGAGTAACTCACCTCCTGACTCCCAAAGCCTGTCCACCATCTACAAGGCACGAGTTAGGAGTGTGATGGAATACTCCCCACTTCCCTGGATGAGTACAACTCCAACAACAATCAACAAGTTTGGCAGCATCCAGGACAAAGCGGCCCACTTGATTGGCACTACATGTGCAAGCCCCACCACCAACGCTCAGTAGTAACAGTGTGTACCGTCTACAAGATGCATTGCAGAAGTTCAGCAAACATCCTTAGACAGCACCTTTCAAACCCACAACCAAAGAACAAGGGCAGCCAAAACATGCGAACATTGCCATCATCAAGTTCCCCTCCAAACCACTCATCATACTGACTTGGAAATATATCACTATTCCTTCATTGTTGCTGAGTTGAAATCCTGGAATTCCCTCCCTAATGGTCAACCCACAGCAGGTGAACTGCAGCAGTTCAAGACAGTAGCCCACTACAACCTTCTGAAGGGCAGCTAGGGATGGGAAATACATGCTGGCCAGCTAGTGATGCCCACATCTTGCTAATGAATAAATTAAAAAATGATCGCAAAACCATTGTCAATTGTCAGAGAAACCCATCTGGAATCACTGACGTCCTTGCGGGAAAGAAATCTGTCATCCTTACTTGGTCTGGCCTACATGTGTCTCCAGACCCACAGCAACGTCTTTGACTCTTAACTGCCCTCTGAGCCATTAGGGATGGGCAATAAATGCTGGCCTAGCCAGAAGCGCCTACATCACGAGTGAATTAAAAAAAAGACTAATGGTCGAACATTTTCAAATGGACCACAACTGATAAACAAAATCCAGTCATGGAGGGTCAGTCCTCATCACATCAAATAAAACTATTGCCAATCATTTTTCCTCAGGGGGCTCCCAGTCAGCTATAACTATGGAAAGATCTCCAATGAGTTCAAAGAATCTTACTTTATTGCTAGGGTGGACAATCTCCCACAGTGAAGTCAGGCAAAAAATAGCAGTTCAACACCTGTGCCATTTCCTGGTGTCCATTATCAATTCCCCAGGTTCTCTTCTCTAGAGGAACAACACTAGCTTCAGTTATAATAGATTATCCAGCATCTGCAGTACCTGAGATAACAAGGTGTGGAGCTGAATGAACACAGCAGGCCAAGCAGCATCATAGGAGCAGGAAAGCTTGATGTTTCGGGCCTAGACCCTTCATCAGAAATGGGGGAGGGGAAGGGGGTTCTGAAATAAATAGGGAGACAGGGGGAGGCGGATAGAAGATGGATAGAGGAGAGGATAGGTGGAGAGGAGGCCGACAAGTCAAAGAGGTGGGGATGGAGCCAGTAAAGGTGAGCGTAGATGGGGAGGTAGGGAGGAGATAGGTCAGTCCAGGGAGGACGGACAGGTCAAGGGGGCGGGATGAGGTTAGTAGATAGGAGAGGGGGGTGCGGCTTGAGGTGGGAGGAGGGGATAGGTGAGAGGAAGAACAGGTTAGGGAGGCGGGGACGAGCTGGGCTGGTTTTGGGATGCGGATGGGGGAGGGGAGATTTTGAAGCTTGTGAAATCCACATTGATACCATTGGGCTGCAGGGTTCCCAGGCTGAATATGATTTGCTGTTCCTGTAGCCTTCGGGTGCCATCATTGTGGCATTGCAGGAGGCTCAGGATGGACATGTCATCTGAGGAATGGGAGGGGGAGTTGAAATGGTTCACGACTGGGAGGTGCAATTGTTTGTTGCGAACTGAGCGCAGGTGTTCTGCAAAGCAGTCCCCAAGCCTCCGCTTGGTTTCCCCGATGTACAGGAGGCCACAACGGGTACAGCGGATGCAGTATGCCACATTGGTAGATGTGCAGGTGAACATCTGCTTGATGTGGAAAGTCTTCTTGGGGCCTGGGATTGGGGTGAGGGAGGAGGTGTAGGGACAGGTGTAGCACTTCCTGTGGTTGCAGGGAAAAGTGCCGGGTGTGGTGGGGCTGGAGGGGAGTGTGGAGCGGACAAGGGAGTCATGGAGAGAGTGGTCCCTCCGGAAAGCAGACAAGGGTGGGGAGGGAAAAATGTCTTTGGTGGTAGGGTCAGGTTGCAGATGACGGAAGTGTCGGAGGATGATGTGTTGGATCCAGAGGTTGGTGGGGTGGTACGTGAGGACGAGGGGGATTCTTTTTTGGTTGCCCCAGTGGCCTGATGGATAAGGCACTGGCCTCCTAAGCCAGGGATTGTGGGTTCGAGTCCCATCTGGGGTGTGTTAAACTAGCTTCAGTTACTCTTTTCCTAATGAAATACAGAAACTTTTACTACTTTTTATATTACTCACTACTCTACTTCCTCTTTTTTTAAGCAATCTTTGCTTGTCCTTAAAATCTGACCAATCTTCTGACCAACCACGTTAATATTCAGAGGATGACAAATAAGAATTGGCACCCACTTGTCTATGTCCACAATCTCCATTTACTAAGAGTTTGAAATTCCAAATCTAAGATGCAGAATGACATGTCTCATAAATAGATCCTTGCTAAGCTCCACAACCACTTTCGGAAAGATTACTATTAAGTACTGATCATTATATTTATGAAAGTGCTTACTTACTGCTGCACTTTTGACAGACTTCGTACTCATGTTTTGAAAGTCTTTTGTATTGGTGTCGACTTGTGTTATCAAGTTAAATTGATATGGATTGGAGTCATAAAGTCAATGAGTTTTAAACTGGTGATCTGTGTGAAATATTGACACATTCTACTTTCAATATTATCATTCAAGAAACCATCATCCAATCCTAAGACCATATGATGCAGGAGCAGAAGTAGACCATTCAGCCCAATGAGTCTACTTTGTCATTCAATGAGATCGTGGCTGATTTAAAAATTCTCAACTCCACTTTCCTGCCTTTTCGCTCTAACCCTCAACTCCCTTACCGATTTAAAATCTGTTTACGACAGCCTTGAACATACCCAACAATCCTTTGTGATCAAGTATCAGATGGGGAACCTTTAAGAGGCAGTGTTCATTGTATCATAAGGTTCAGAATGGTGTGAGAAAACGACATACAACAATTCAGAGCAAGAAAAATCAACTAACAAGTGCTGACTTCAGTGGGGGTAGAAATCTGAGCAGAATTTAATTGGAATAAGAGAATGAAGGGAAGATAAGACCTAAGACATAGGAGCAGAAATTACACCATTCAGCCCATCGAGTCTGCTCTGCCATTAAGTCATGGCTGATAAGTTCCTCAACCCCATTCTCCTGCTTTCGTCCTGTAACACCCTTGAGTCCTTTGATAATCAAGAGGTGAAAAGCAAATAAGAAAATCAAACTGGAATTATGAAAAAAGACTAGCAGCTAACATAACGGGAAATTGCCAAGTCTGCTAAAGATCTTTAAACAATAACGAAATATTTAAAGGAACAGTGGGACTGATCAGAGACCAAAAAGGGGTATGGCTGAGGTACTGAATGAATGTTTTGCATCGGTCTGTACAAAACAGGATGCTGTTGCCCGGGCCATGGTGACAGGAGATGAAACTGTCACTAATAAATTAATAAGGAAGAAGTCCTGGATAGACTGTTGGCATTTAAGGTTAACAAGGCACCCGGACCCAATGAGGTGCATCCAAGGATTTTGAAGGAAGTACATAGAACATAAAACTGTACAGCACAACACAGGCCCTTCTGCCCACGACGTTTTGCCGAACTTTTACTCTAAACCGAAGGTCGATCTAACCTCCACCCCTACCTTATACTAACATCCATATGCCTATCTAATAGCCGCTTAAATGCCCTGAATGAGGCCGACTCCACTACCCTCTCCGGCAATGCATTCCATGCCCTGACCACTCTCTGAGTAAAGAACCTACCTCTGACGTCTCCCCTATATCAACCTGCACTCACTTTAAAACTATGCCCCCTCATAATAGCTACTTCCACCCTATGAAAAAGTCTCTGGCTATCCACTCTATCTATACCTCTGATCATTTTGTACATCTCTATCAAGTCACCTCTCATCCATTGTTGTTCTAAAGAGAAAAGCCCTAGCTCTCTCAACCCTTCCTTGTAAGACCTTCCCTCCATTCCAGGCAATATCCTGGTAAATCTCCTCTGCACCTTTTCCAACGTTTCCACATCTGTCCTGTAATGAGGCGACCAGAACTGGACACAATACTCCAGATGTGGACGACCCAGTCTTTTGTATAGCTGGAGCATAACTTCACAGCTCTTGAACTCAATCCCAATATTAATGAAAGCTAACACACCATACGCCTTCTTAAAAACTCCTGGGTGGCAGCTTTCAGGGAACTGTGGACATGAACCCCAAGATCCCACTGCTCCTCCACAATGCCAAGAATCTTTCCGTTAACCATATATTCTGCTTTCAAATTTGTCCTTCCAAAATGAATCACCTCACACTTTTCAGGATTAAACTCCATCTGCCACTTCTCAGCCCAGCTCTGCATCCTATCAATGTCCCTTTGTAACTTAGAACAGCCCTCTGCACTATCCACAACTTGACCAACCTTTGTATCGTCCACGAACTTACTAATCCACCCTTCCACTCCTACATCCAAATCATTTACAAAAATCACAAATAGAAGAGGACCCAGAACAGATCCTTGGGGTATAGTACTCGTAACTGAGCACCATGTTGAATATTTTCCATCCAAGTAGGGGTAGAAATTGCAGACAAATTGGCCATGATAGTTCAGTTTCCCTGCAGTCCAGGGAAATGCCAGAAGACTGGAAATTGCCAATGTTACAGCCTAGTTTGAAAGAGACTGTAAGAATAATCTCAGCAATCGCAGGCCAGTTAGTTTAACTTCGGAAGTGGGAAATCCTTAGAAACAATTATTCAAGATAGTTATCAGTACTCACATGGAAAAAGGTGGGCTCACTAGGAAAAGTCAGCACGGATTTCTAAAGGCAAGAGATAACAAGGTGTAGAGCTGGATGAACACAGCAGGCCAGGCAGCATCAGAGGAGCAGGAAAGCTGACGTTTCGGGTCTGGACCCTTCTTCAGAAAATCTAAAGGCAAGCCTGTGTTTAACTAACTCAGTTTTTTAAAGAGACAAGAGAAAGAGTTAATGAGGGCATGCTTTTTCGTGACATACATGGTTTGCCAAAAGGCATTCAATATAGTGCCTCACAGCAGACTTACAAGGAAATTTGCAGGTCATGGAATAAAAGGGAAGTGGCAATGTGGATATAAAAATTAACTAAGAAAACAGACAGTAATGACCAATTGATATTTTTTGGGCTGAAGGAAGGTTTGAGGTAGAGATCGTGGGCACAGGGAACAGTTTCCAAGTTTGCAGATGACACTAAATTTGGAAGAACTGTAAACTGCAAGGAGGATAGTGTGGAATTCCAAAAGGACATTGACAAGTTGTGGAAATGGGTAGATTACCCAGTGGTCATAGGAGATGTACGCCAAGAAAAAGATGAGCACCTCTTCCAGATATTCAAAGACAATGGATACCTAAAAAACGTGGTCAGAAGATGAGGTTAGTTGGCTCGCCGAGCTGGTTTGTTGTTCCGCAGACGTTTCGTTACCATGCTTGGGAACATCCTCAGTGCAGCCTCTGATGAAGCGTCGGTGTGTTTTCCCACCGGGTTTTTAAACTCTGGAGTCCATTGCGATGGATTGCCTTACTTCCGGGTTTCCTCCGTAGTGGAATGTATATGGGGTCAAGTTCAATGTGTTTATAAATAGCATGCTTCATGGAGTGCCATGCTTCCAGGAATTCTAGGGCTTGTCTCTGCCTAGCCTGTCCCAGGATTTTGGTGTTGTCCCAGTCGAAGTGATAGTTCTCCTTGTCCATGTGGATTGAGACGAGTAAGTATTGGTCATGTCTTTTTGTAGCCAGTTGGTGTTCATGTACTCTTGTTGTTAGTTTCCTTCCTGTTTGTCCGATGTAGTGTTTCTCGCAGTCTCTGCATCGACCCCACATACATTCCACTATGGAGGAAACCCGGAAGTGAGGCAATCCATCTCACCGCTGCCAGAGTTTAAAAACCAGGTGGGAAAACACACCGACGCTTCATCAGAGGCTGCACTGAGGATGTTACCAAGCACGGTAACGAAACATCTGCGGAACAACAAACCAGCTCGGCGAGCCAACCAACCTCAACACCCACAACCCGAGCTACAGATCTACTCCAAAACCTTGGGTCAGAAGATGCCGATTACACAAACGACACCAGGAAGATACTACACGTCCCGACACACTCGTCACGCTACCTTACATCAGGAACACATCTGAACTGACCACAAGACTCCTACGACCACTGGGCATCAGAGTAGCACACAAACCCACATCAACCCTATGACAACTGCTCACCTGAACCAAAGACCCACTACCCACTATGGACAGGATCAATGTCATATACAAGATTCCCTGCAGAGACTGTGACAAGCACGACATCGGACAAACAGGAAGGAAATTAACAACAAGAGTACACGAACAGCAATTGGGTGCAAAAAGACATAACCAACACTCACTCATCTCGATCCACATGGATACGGAGAACCACCAATTCGACTGGAACACCAAGATCCTGGGACAAGCAAAGCAAAGACAAGCACGGGAATTCCTAGAAGCCTGGTACTCCACTAAGAAAGCCATCAACAAACACATAGAGCTCGACCCCATATACACTCCACTGCGAAGGAAAACCAGAAGTGAGGTAATCCAGCTCAAAGGACTCCAGAGTTCAAATAACAGGCGGGAAAACACAACAGCGCTTCATCGGAGGCTGCACTGATGATGTTACCCAGCAGGGTAATGAAATGTCTGCAGAAAAACAGCGAACCAGCTCAGCAAGCCAACCAACCACGACATCCACAACCCGAGCTACAAATCCATTCTAAAACCTTTCCCTTCTCTCCTTAAACCTATGCCCTCTAGTTTTGGACTCTCCCACCTTGGGAGAAAAGACCTCAGCTACTCACTCTATCCATGCCCCTCATGATTTTATAAACTTTTATAAGGTCACCCCTCTGCCTCCAACGTTCCAGGGAAAATGGCCCCAGCCTATTCAGCCTCTCCCTGTAGCTCATACCCTCCAACCCTGCCAACATCCTTGTAAACCTTTTCTGAAACCTTTCAAGTTTCATAACATCCTTCCTATAGCAGGGAGAACAGAACTGCATGCAGTGTTCCAAAAGTGGCCCAACCAATGTCCTATATGGCCACAACATGACCTTCCAACTCCTTTACGAGAATGGATGCAGGGATGAGGATATGATTATAGTGATAGATTGATGCAGTTGGGACTGATCTCCATAAATAGTAGGCTGAGAGGAGATCTGATTGAGGTTTCCAAAACCATGAGCAGGATGGATAGGGGAGATACAGCAATGCTTTGTGAGAGAAACAAGACGAGTACATTGATTTAAAGTGGTGGCAAAAGAAGCAAAGGTGATGTAAGGAAAAACTTTTCCACGCAGCAAGTAGTTCTGGCATGGAACGTACTGCTTGGTAGAGGCAGGTTCAACTGAGGTATTCAAGAGGGAATTCATTGATTATTCTGATTAAAAAAAAGTGCATGGGTACGTGGACAAAACAGGAGATAACAAGGTGTGGGGCTGGATGAACACAGCAGGCCAAACAGCATCAGAGGAGCAGGAAAGCTTGACGTTTCGGGCCTAGACCCATCATCAGAAATGGGGGAGGGGAAGAGGGTTCTGAAATAAATAGGGAGAGAGGGGGAGGCGGACAGAAGATGGAAAGAGGAGAGGATAGGTGGAGAGGAGACAGACAAGTCAAAGAGGTAGGGATGGAGCCAGTAAAGGTGAGTGTAGGTGGGAAGGTAGGGAGGAGATAGGTCAGTCCAGGGAGGACGGACAGGTCAAGGGGGCAGGATGAGGTGAGTAGATAGGAGATGGGGGTGCGGCTTGAGGTGGGAGGCGGGGACGAGCTGGGCTGGTTTTGGGATGCGGTTGGGCGAGGGGAGATTTTGAA
>JAHRHZ010000288.1:13306322-13352497 GCA_024137785.1 Ginglymostoma cirratum | reverse complement strand
TTCAAAATCTCCCCTCGCCCAACCGCATCCCAAAACCAGCCCAGCTCATCCCCACCTCCCTAACCTGTTTTTCCTCTCACCTATCCCCTCCTCCCACCTCAAGCCACACCCCCATCTCCTAACCTCATCCCACCCCCTTGACCTGTCCATCCTCCCTGGACTGACCTATCTCCTCCCTACCTCCCCACCTACGCTCATCTTTACTGGCTCCATCCCCACCTCTTCGACTTGTCTGCCTCCTCTCCACCTATCCTCTCCTCTATTCATCTTCTATCCGCCTCCCCCTCTCTCCCTATTTATTTCAGAACCCTCTTCCCCTCCCCCATTTCTGAGGAAGGGTCTCGGCCCGAAACATCAAGCTTTCTTGCTCCTATGATGCTGCTTGGCCTGCTGTGTTCATCCAGCTCCACACCTTGTTATCTCGAATTCTCCAGCATCTGCAGTACCCTTTATCTCTGGACAAAACAGGAGATTGGATTGGTAACAGAACTGGTACAAGCATGATGGGCTGAATGGCCTTCCTCTGCATCGTAACAATTCAGAGAAGAAATTTCTCCCCATTCTTGACTTAAATGTGCGACCCCCTGACTCTAGGATTTATGTCCTTTGGTCCTAGATTCTGCCACATGGGAAAACAACCTCTCCACGTCTACAGTATTATAAAACAAACATCTGTGGATAATGAAAATCTAATACAAAAAGCAGAAATTGCTGGATAAACTCAGCGTCTGCGATAGAGAAAACAAAGTTAGCGTTTGGAGTCCGATGATCCTTCTCCTCACCTACCCTGTCAAGTCCTTGAAGAATCCACACGATCTCAATGCAGGACTGAAATAAACTTTACGCTTTCTTCACGTAAAAGTGATTTAGTTCTGGGCTTGTCGTCGTACCTAACATACACACCGCGCTAAACTCCAACGGCCATCACTATCTTCCCGCCCTTTCCGCTGACAGGCGCCGTTGCTGACTCCTTGACGCGCGTGCACATCGACGCTCGCGTCGGCTGCCGGCTGATGAGCATGCGCGGTGAAAGTGACAGCGCTCGCGTGCCGGCTGCCGGCTGGTGAGCATGCGTAGTGTAAGTCTCAGCACTCGGGCACCGGCTGTCTGATGGTGGGCGTGCGCAGTGTCGCCAATGGCCTGAGGCGATCAGGGTCTTCCGTTTCGGGCGTCTTTCTCCCTCACGATCCTCCTCCCCGTCGGAAGGAATAGGCACTTGTTGTCACTCTATTCGTAATGTCTCCTGCGCTGTGATACGAAGTCTGGATGACCTTTAATTTGGACACGGAGGGAAAAAAAATCTTCGTAACTTGCTGCGGCCTGGAATCGAGTCAGAGCCCTGGACTGTGTTTCCGCGTAGTGAAGTCGCAGGTCCGACAGGAGGTAAACATCGGGAAGGGGCAGGGTTGAGAAAATATCAATAAACGTATAAGAAATAAAAGAGTTTAGGTCGAACTCCTCCGAGAAATGAGACCAGAATTAAAATGAAATCAAGGTGAAGGGCTGCGGTTGACCCTCCATCTACATTTGTCTCTCCCATCCCCCGCCCTCGCTAGCCCTGGTGTGATAGCTTCAGCCTATGGAGTCACCATCCGGTGATGATATCTGAACTCCGTTTCGGATTTGGAAATCTTGCATCAATGTCGTAAATACTGCCCTTTGAGGCAAAGCCTAATGCCCGAACAGATAACAGGAAGCCTGTCCAATCAGCCGCATATGTTGGACCCCCATTAGAAAGAGCAAGCTCCTTTACAGGATGAAGTAGCAACCATTTCTGTACGTATTTGTATATTTTACAATGCTATGGTCTGCTTTAAGTACTGTCTTCAATATCTTCCCCACCCCCCCCAAGTCTGTTCAGCAGGAAAATTGCGTAATCCAAAATGTTTTAAAAAGTAGTTTATTGATTATAGGAATAAAATTAGCTGAGTTGAATGAGTTTTTCAAAATGGATGAATCTTCAAATAATTCGGGCAAGATAGCTATCATTATTAAAACAGGCATTTTATTCACGTTTACGTTTTCCAAATTGCTGAGGAGGATGGTGCTAAGTAGAAGTAAGTGATCTAAAAAAATACGTAGGGGAAAATCAGACGTTACTTGCATTTCTGGGAGTCAGTTATGGTGCAGTACTGTAGGTGCCCTTAGAATTTAAAAAAATGACAACTTGGAGGAGGAAGTTTGCATTCTTGGTGAAGTACAAGTTTTATTATTTCAATGATAAAAATGTGCAGCTGTCTAACTGTTGTAACTAATTACTTTAACAATGTGATTTCTTGCCAGCATTGAATACATCAGGAAGGATCAGTTTTTAGTGCTACATTTTGGTTTTGCTATTGTTTTAATTTCTTTCGTTTGAGCTATTTTTCCTTTTGCTCATTTGTTGATGAAAACATTCCAGTTTAGGTCTGCTCATCCTTAAACTATAACCTTTGGTTTGTAGAAATTGGACTCAAAAATGGCAGGTATCAGCACACTGCTGGGTTGTAATTACAAAAACTATCCAGCATGAAGAAATTGATTCAGTGACCACATTGCTTTTCTATGTTGCAAGTGATCATGTCGATTCAGCTTTCAAGCGATCCAATGCTAAACATGGTTCACCTTGTCTTGAATATCTCAAAATGGCACTCCTCTATGACCAATACATTAATTTTCAAGTATTACTGTATATCCCCATTAGTTTTATTCAAATGAAAACTAATTTGTTTGAACTGCTTCCCTAAATATTGTAGAATTTGGATTAGGTATGTGAGTTGTATTGCTGTCCTGTGAAAAAGTTAACTTCAACTTTATTCTTCATCAACACAAAATGCACAAAGTGCCACAGAAACTGAACAGGACTTTGTCTGTTTGATGAATGGTCCCTGGACTTTTCTCTCTACAAATGCTGCTGGTTCTGCTGAGTTTCTCCAGTTTGTTTTTGTTTCACATTTCCAGCATTCACAGTTCTTTGTGCTACCATGGAGATCAAAATAAAAACAATGATTCAAATGGTTGCATCATTTAAGACTGATGTTTCAGTGAGTCACTAATAGGGACATACGCAGATCTAATTAATTGTTCATATTTTGTTAGTTTACCTTATACTGATTAAATTGCCAGAATTAGGCATATTCCTCCTCGCAAGCCTTATATATTAGAACATAGAACATTACAGCGCAGTACAAGCCCTTCGGCCCTCGATGTTGCGCCAACCTGTGAAACCAATCTGAAGCCCATCTAACCTACACTATTCCATTATCAACCATATGTTTATCCAACAACCATTTAAATGCCCTTAAAGTTCGTGAGTCTACTACTGCTGCAGGCAAGGCATTCCATGCCTTTACTACTCTGTGTAAAGAACCTACCTCTGACATCTGTCCTATATCTATCACCCCTCAATTTAAAGCTATGTCCCCTCGTGCTAGCCATCACCATCCGAGGAAAAAGGCTCTCACTGTCCACCCTATCTAATCCTCTGATCATCTTGTATGTCTCTATTAAGTCACCTCTTAACCTTCTTCTCTCTAACGAAAACAGCCTCAAGTCCCTCAGCCTTTCCTCATAAGACCTTCCCTCCATACCAGGCAACATCCTGGTAAATCTCCTCTGCACCCTTTCCAATGCTTCCACGTCCTTCCTGTAATGGGGCGACCAGAACTGTACGCAATACTCCAAGTGCGCCCGCACCAGAGTTTTTTTTGTACAGCTGCAACATGACCTCATGGCTCCGAAACTCAATCCCTCTACCAATAAAACCTAACACACCATATGCCTTCTTAACAACCCTATCAACCTGGGTGGCAACTTTCAGGGATTTATGCACGTGGACACAGAGATCTCTCTGCTCGTCCACACTACCAAGAATATTACCATTAGCCCAGTACTCCGTATTCCTGTTACTCCTTCCAAAGTGAATCACCTCACACATTTATTCCTATAATTTATTGGCTGGGAGCATGAGTAGCATGTGATGAATTTTCCTGGGATGGTAGGGAGCAAAACAAGTGAATTTCCTTTGGCAGGGCATTTTTCAAATCTGATTTTGGTTGTAGTTAATAATGGCATGTTGATTTGCCTGCAAGTTAATTGTTTGGTGATGCTTCTTCCCGGAGTCATTTTCATGATAATTTTTCTTTGTGAACGTTTTCCATTGCCTTCCATTCATGAGGGTAGGGCAAAGAAATAGTTCCAAAGTCTACCTCAGCCGAAACAGGAATCAAATCCAAGCTATTGGCATAATTCCAAATCACATGTTAGCTATCTGGGCAACTGAGCTAACCAACACCTAATAGTTAATAATAACAAGAGCTAATACGTATTAACTAATTGCAAGTATGCTGTGTTGTGGAATTTCGCCAAAGTGAGAACAGTAGAACCATAGAATTTTACACCACAGAAGAGGGCCATCATATTTATTGGAACCATCTGAAAGAGTTTGATCATTTAGCCACAGCCGCAACTTTTCATTTTCAACCGTTTGTCGCTTCCAATATTCTCTGTGGCATGTTTCCATGTTCTAGCACCCACTGCACTAACAAACTCATAACTTCTCCCTCATGGCTGTGATCTTAAGTTAATCCTTTTCAATTTCTAACTCCCTGATGTAATAGCATTAATAATAGAAATTATAATGGAATAACAACATTACTGTGTAGGTTGTAAATACAAGAAATATACTCCACGTTGTTATTCAAGTGATTGCATAGCGTGGTGCTGATATTCTTTTGAGAAACAGCACTTGATCAGATCTGCTTTCATTATTCTAGTAATTTATCATGTCAGGTGGCATCCATTGCTGGCATTATTAGTGTTTAGAGACAACACAGTGTGGAGCAGGAGGAACACAACAGGCCAGGTAGCATCAGAAGAGCAGGAAAGTTGACATGTTGAGTTGGGACCCTTCTTCAGAAATAGGGAGGGGGAAGGGAGCTGGGAAATAAATAGAGAGAGGATGGGTGGGGCTGTTGAAAGGTAGGTGGGATGGTGATAGGTGGCTGAGGTAGGGAGTGGTGGGGATTGGTCAGTGGGGTGGGTGGGGCAGATAGGTGGGAGAGAAGATAGACAAGTTGTGTCGGGAGGGAGGATGGGTGGGGCTGGGGAAAAGGTAGGTAGGGTGGTTGCAGGTAGCGGGTAGTGACCATCAGTATTTTGCCTTTCTCCACTCTTTATTTCTCCCTGCCTTGCAACTGGAAACTGTATTCTGCCATTTGCATGCCAAATTCTGGAAATACATTCTTAGGCCCGTATGTCCCTCAACATCTCTTTCCTCTTTAAGATTCTTGTTTTAAAAAATGTTTGATTCCTGTTTTTAATGAGAATTAATGGGAATCGGGCAAATTCTCTGCTATTTGGAATCATACCTTGCACGTACAAAGATGGTTGTGGTTGTTGGAAGTCTGTCATCTCAGATGCAGGACATTTCTGCAGGAGTTCCTCAGGTTAGTGTCCTCGACCCAACTATCCTCAGCTGCTTCATTAATGACCTTCCCTTCATCATGAGGCCAGAAGTGGGGATATTCACTGATGATTGCACAATATTCTGCACCATTCACAACTCAGATACTGAAACAGTCCATGTTCAAATGCATTAGACCTGGACAATATCCAGGCCAGGCTGCAAAGTAGCAAATAACATTGGCACCCCACATGCCAAGCAATGACCATCTCAAGTAAGAGACAATCTAACCACTGTACTTTGTCTTTCAGTGGCTTTATCATCACTGACTCCCACCACTGTCAACATAATAGGGGTTATCTTCGACCAGAAACTCAGCTTGACTCGCCATATAAATAACGTGGCTATAAAAGCATGTCAGATGCTAGGTATACCACGGTGAGTAACTCATCTCCTGATTCCCCATACTTAACGACCATCTACAAGGCACAAGTCAGGAATGTGATGGAATATTCCCTACTTACCTGGATTAGTGTAGCTTCAACAACATTCAAGAATTTTGAGACAATCCAAAGGACAAAGCAGCCTGCTTGATTGGCACCACATCCACTTCTACCACTGAAACTGAATAGCAGCAGTTGGTACAATCTAAACTTTGCACTGCAGAAATTCACCCAGGCTACTTAGCATCTTCCAAACCCCCAACCACTATTGTCTAGAAGAACAGCAGCAGCGGATACACAGGAACACCACTCCAAGCTATTCACCATCCTTCACTGTCAATGGGTCAAGGTCCAATACTTCCCTCACATTGGACATTATGGATCAACCTACAGTACGTGAACTGCAGTGGTTGAAGAAAGCAGTTCTCAAGGGCACATAGGGATGGGCAATAAATGAAGGCCAGCCTGCAATGCCCACATGTTATAGTGAACTAAAAAAAACCCCACTTCTTTGAACAAGCTTTTGATCACCTTCCTAATAACCCCTTCCTTGAGCTGTCTTTTTTTTTACCTTAGTAGTGCACTTTGAGATATTTTAGAATGCTAGTGGTGTTGTATAAATGCAAGTTACTGTTGTAGTGTTACATAGCTCAAATTGGTGTCTCCATAAACAAGATGTTTTGTATAATAAAAGCTGTAACTATCTGAGTGTGCTGGCTATAAGAAAATTCCGCACATCTGCTGAAGCACTAGTGACAATGCTGCAGTTGTACATGCAAATTATAAATTAGGGAAGGGGTATAAAAGTTCATCTAAACATATTCTGTTAGCTAATATTTCAGATATTTTTGAATTGTACAAGGGCGGTTCAAGCCAGACAGCAAGGAGACCAATGTTTGGACACTGTTTAACGGTGTAGTTATTCTTGATCAGAGCTATTTAATTTCTGATACATTCCATTTCAGTTTATGTGGGTTGTGTTCAATTTAGTCTTGCAGCTGAAGTTGTGTATTTTATCTAGAGTTTAATCTTTTTCTGTGGTTGTCATTGCTTGCTCTGATATTCATTATTATTTTGCAGTATCATGAACGTAGCTGCGTTTCCTTCCCCTGCCGCTGATATAGCTGAAATTAACCGCATCCAGTATGAGATGGATTACACTGAAGGCATTAGCCAGCGAATGAGAGTACCAGAGAAGCTACAGGTTGCACCAGAAGATGGTGAAGACAGGTGGGCAAAAGGCGATTGTCAGAACAACACAGTTGTGATGGAGGTGCCAGAAAGGATTTTTATAGCAGGTACTCTATTCCTGGTTCAGGCCAAAACCATAGTATAGAAATATTATGTCACAACTGAATTACATTAAATGTACAACATTGTAAGAAGCATTTGGCCCAAAAGGTCTAAAGTAGTGTTTATGCTTCATACCGACCTCCTACTTAATCTAACTTTATCAACATGTCTTTCTAATTCTTTCTCACTTACGTATCTAGCTTCCTCATAAATACATGTGTCATTCATCTCAATCACTCCATGTAGTAGCAAGATCCACATTCACACCACTCTCTAGGTAAAGATATTTTTAGGAGGTTTAAAGATGATTTTTAAGAGTATCGAACTGGAGGGCATAATCTCAGAGGAACAGATCACCCAATTAAGACAAAGGTGAGGTTTTTTTTTGAAGGAGAACATTAGAATCATAATGCTCAGCTTTGATTTGCTGCCTATAAAGTTGCCAGAAGTCTTCCAAAAGTCTCCACGTTCTGAATGAAAACAAAGTTGCTGGAAAAGCCCAGCAGATTTGGCAGCATCTGTGGAGGAGAAAACAGAGTTAACGTTTCGGGTCCGGTGACCCTTCCTCAAAACTGATGGTGGCTAGGAAAATGTCAGTTTATATTGCAGAAAATAGAGAGGTGGGTGGGGTAGGGAGTAAATGATGGGATAGAGCCCAAAGAGAGAGAAAGACTGTTGGACAGACAAAGGAGTTGCTAACGATCAGGCTGGGATGGTGAACAGTTGTTAATGGGGACTGTTAGTGACTAACAACAGGGGATGTGTAATGGCAGGCTATGTGGTAACAAGGCCTGGTGTGTGGGGTGGGGGGCTGGGACATGGGAGAGTTTAGGCCCTAAAATTATTGAACTCAATACTGAGTCTGGAAGGCTGTAGAGTCCCCAAGTGGAAAGTGAGGTGTTGTTCCTCCAGCTTACGTTGGGCTTCACTGGAGCACTGTAGCAAGCCGGAGACAGAGATTTTGGCCAGGGAGCAAGATGGTGCATTGAAGTGGCAGGCAACAGGTAGTTGAGGGTCTTTTTTGCGAGCAGAACGTAGATGTTCTGCGAAGTGGTCGCCAAGTCTACGCTTCGTTTCCCCAGTGTAGAGGAGACCACATTGTGAAGCATTGCTTCACCTGGAAGGTATGTTTGGGCCCTTGGATACTGGGGAGGGGGGGAGGTAAATGCACAAGTGTTGCACCTTTGCCAGTTACAGGGGAAGGTGCCGTAGGGCTGTGGGGGGGTGTTGGGGGTGAAGGAAGTGTGGACCAGGGTGTCCCGGAAGGAACAGTCCCTCCGGAAGGCTGTCAAGGGAGGGGAGGGGAATACGTGTCTGGTGGTGGCATCTTCCTGTAGGTGGTAGAAATGGCGTCTGATGATCATCACCAGACCCTTCAATGACTTAAGCCCTTCAGCCAGCATGGGTTTGCAAATGGGGAAACTTGTTTGATGAATATGTTACTGAGTTTTTTGAAGGTATCACTAACAAAATTGATCAGGTGGTGTGATGGGCATAGTATACTTCGATTTTCAGAAGGCTTTTGATAAAGTTCTCTATAGAAGGCTGGTTAGAAAACTTAAAGCAGATGGGATAGGAGATAATATAATGGCATGGATCAGTGATTTTTTATTTGTATCTTAGCCAGAGTGTGGCAATAAATGGATCTTTCCTGTGTTGGCAGGTTGTGATGATATAAAGCTAAGTTTGAATTTGTGGATGGTATGAAGCTAAGTGTGAATATATGTTCTGAGGAAGATGTAAAGCGGCTCCAGGAAAATTTGGACAGCCTTCGTGAATGAGCAAGAGCATGGCAGATGGATTATAATGTGGAAAATTGTGAAATTATGCTCATGGTAGAAAAACAGATGTGCAGCATATTCCTTAAATTGTAAGATGTTGGAAAGTGTAGACATGTAAAGGGACCCATGTCCCCTTGTCAATAAACCAATGAAGGTAATAGACAGGTGCAACGTTCTATTAAGTCAGAAGTTACATGACACCAGGTCATAGTCCCAACAGGTTTATTTAAAATCACAGGCTTTCGAAGTGCTGCTCCTTCATCAAGTGAAGTGAAGGACGGAAGGCGTACGGGCACGATATATAGGCAGAGGGATAACAGTAAGATAATTCAAGGTAATTAATAGTATCAACAGCTGAGTACAAATTGACACAGGTTGAATAACAAGTCTTCGTAGGTAATCAAGACTGACAACAGATTAATACAAATGGTGTAAGTAAAGTGTCAACAGCTGAATAACAAATGAAGGGATGACCTATGAACTGATTAATTAAAGCAGAGAGGTAATTACAAATAATCAGAATTAAGATAGTGCTAGAGACAAACCACATGGCTAGAATAACATGATTAGGTATCAGAGTTGCATGACAAGGATCTAATCAAAGTAATAAGTTATCAATAACTATACAAACTAATAAAGGTGGAGACTTGTAATTCAGCCTGCCAATATTATGCTCTCACTATTTGCACTTCCCAGTTGACAGTCTTAATTAGTTCGAATTATCTTGTCATTATCTCTCTGTCTGCATACTCTGTGCCTGTACGTCTCCTTCCACTTCACCTGATGAAGGAGCAGTGCTCCAAAAGCTTGCGAGTTTAAATAAACTTGTTGGACTATAACCTAGTGTTATGTGACTTCTGATCTTGTCCACTCTAGTCCAACACAGGCATCTCCACATCCTGGCTAAAATGCTATTAGGAAGACTAATAAAATGTTGGCCTTTATCGCAAGATGATTTGTGTACACGAGTAGTGAAGTGCAGCTTTAATCGTATAGAAGCTTGGTTAGACTACACCTTGGACCCAGTTTTGGTCTCCTTACCTCAGGAAGTATATTATTGCCAAAGAGAAATTGCAATGAAGGTTCATCAGACTTGATCCCAGGTTGGCAGGACTGTGTTATGAAGAAAAACTGGAACTCTATTCTCTAGAATTTGGAAAAATGAAAGGTGATCTCATTTAAACTGATTAAATAATTAAAGGGATGCACTTGGAATTCTTCACCACAGGGAGCTGTAAAAGTTCAGTCTTTCTGTTTGTTTAAGGTTATATGGATGAAATGGTATAAACCATTGAAATGATCAGTCAGCCATGATTGTATTATACGGTGGAGCAGCCCCAACAGCCTACTCCTGTTCTTATATCCCTGTGATCTTTTTTCTCTGACGGCTGTGAATCTGTGGCGCTCTTTACATTAGAGAGATATTGAGGCTGGGTCTTCATGTATATTCAAGGCTGAGATAGATTTTAAATCACTAAGGAAATTAATGGTTATAGCAAAATGTAGGAAAGCGGAGTTGAAGATTTTCAGATCAGGCACGTCATCGAATGGGGAAGCAGATTCGGTAGGCCCCATTTCCTACTTCAACTTTTTATGGTCTGATTGGATCCTCCCTCTCTCTCCAATGCTTGCAGTGATGAAAGTGTTCCCACGCAGCAGACTCCTGAAGTTTCACAATTGTCCCCAGCAAGTAGACCAGCCTGTTTGGTCTAGCTTTCTAAATGAAATACTACATACTTTGTGTGTTCATCAACAATTGATAATTCCAGATGTTAATCCAAATGATTATCTCCAATTGCAACATCAAGTATCCCCGAAGATTACTGAGTGGCTATTTATGAAGTTCATTGTACTCCAACTCAACTCCTTTCCTTTTTCTGTGCTGCACATCCAAATCGCAGCTTGTATCAAGAATGTGACTCAATGGGAAACCTCCTAGAAGCTCAGAACTATGATTATTAAACAAATTCTCACAACAGTGACTCCTAATTAAATCTATTCTCAACGTGAAATATGAATGAACTCCTGTAGTTATAGAGGGTTGATGGCCTCAGGTTCTGCAGTGTTCTTGAGCCAATTAAATAAACTAAGTACTTTCAATGTGTTGCAGTGTAAGGGACTTTACTGTCCCATTCTGTTGTTCCTGCCCATGCAGACCTCTTGCCCTTCTCTCCTTCAGTCTGGAGGACAGGTTTATTCTGTGCTGTCCTATCTTCTAACCTGGACCACTCTTGCTAGGCTTGAGAAGAATAATTTGAACCTATTCTGGAAGGAGCTGTATTGCTATTTATATCAGCATCAAATTCCCTTGACCTGTAGTAGTAATAAATGTTCTGCTACTTAATTCACGCAGCATTTTATGTGGGGACTAACAGGAAAGGTTGTCAAGTTGCAAACCATTCCATGCAGAAGTTATGCTTTGCTGAAAACATATTTGTTGGCTGCTAAAAAGCACAACTCTGTTTCTAGTACTATTCTGTGCATGTTTTTTGCGCCTCTATTCTGTCCACTGAAGCTGACTCCTGCAAGACTGCATTTTTCAAGTAGTTGCAAATCATGACCAGTTCCTAACACACAGGAAGTTAACACTTTTACTTTGAATGTTTTGTATCATTTATGTCCTTCATTGTAAGGGACAGAGGCACTAGTATTTGTTCCAAGGCTAATTCTTCAGAGCAAGCAAGGTACCAAAATTTGTAGTTCCGTACCCTTGAGAACTTTGCAAACGGAGATGAGGTAGTTCAGCCTGCTGCTATGTCTTACATACGTAATGAGGTTTACAGTATTGGCAAAGATCTGTAGCTCAAATTGTGGATGAGGTTGTTGACTTGCTCACCAAGCTGGCTTGTTTTCGTTCAGACGTTTCGTCACCATGCTAGGTGACAGTATCTAAACTCAACAGACCAGCAATGGACTACAACCCTAGAACAGGCCATCACCATCAATCAACACAAAACCATAACTAAGAAGAGACACAAGTTACGGGAAAAACTTACCAAACTGATCCACCACAAAAACAAGGGCAACAACAAACCGGACACATGCATAAGAAACCCATCTAACTGACAACTCACAGAAACTGAGAAAGATGTCCTACTACGCAGTCTGAACTATAACCACAAAGATGCAAACAGAACAGACTTCATGGCCGCTCTGGAGAATATTTTAAAAGACGACAAACTCATGGATGAAACACAACAAGCCATTTGACAAACTATAATCCCCACACTACACAGAAGGAACGAAGGGGACAACCTGACACAGCAGAAAGAAAAGCACGAGACAAACTCAGGAAAGACAAGGACATCATAATCCTACCAGCAAACAAATGGCACGTGACCGTCATTATGAACAAACCAGGCTGTGTTAAGAAAGCACAGACATTGCTTGCAGGTACAACTACTTACCAATAGGTGGTGATAGACCCAGCACTGCAGCTCGGTCATTGGATCACCCAGACATTGAAGTGACTGATGAATGCAGGGCAGATAACTAAGACAGACTTCATGAGAATGAAACCAGAGGCACAAACACCACTGCCCCATTTCTGTGGACTGCCTAAAGTACATAAACCAGACATCCCTCTCAGACCCATTGTGTCCCTACCAGGCACACCTTCACACAAACTGACCAAGGACCTACAACAGAGATTGAAACACCTAATAGACGGATCACCTCATTCTATCCACTCAACCCAAGATTTCCGGAATACCCTCAAGAACATAAAAATCAGCAACGACGAGGTTATAGTATCCTGCGACGTCACAGCTTTATTCACATCAATTGACATCCCACAAGCCAAAGAAACAGTGGCCACGTTATTAGAGGAAACAGCAAAGCAGACCAGCAATTCCATCAGCAAGGACAACATACTTAAATTACTAGACCTCTGCCTCACCATACACTTCGTCTTTAATGGTCAAATATACAAACAGATCAACGATACACCAATAGGGTCACCCATCTCAGGACTCATTGCAGAAGCAGTCATGCAAAGACTAGAACATACCACTCTTCCACCTCATTCAACCTAAACAGTGGATCCAGTACATAGACGACACATTTGTCATTAAATGCAACAAATTAGCAGAGACCCTCCACCATATCAGCGTATTCACAGGGATTAAATTCACAAGGGAAGAAGAAACCAACAATCAACTTCCATTTCTGGATGTTAAGATAGAATGACTGACAAACAGGGCATTCCAAACCTCAGTATACAGAAAAGCAACCCATCCAGATCAAATCCTCAACTTCCACAACAGCCACCCCAGCTTCCACAAAAAAAGCTGCATAAGGACACGATTTAAATGGGCCAGGACACACCCCAACACTCCAGAATTACGTTGGGAAGAAGAAGAACACTTATACAAGGTCCTCGCCTTAAACGGATATCCCTGCAAATTCATCCACAGGTACCTACATAACAGACAACAACAGGAGGACACAGTACGACCTAACACACTTACCACGCTTACCTACATCAAGAACATATTGGAACTGACAACAAGTCTCCTGAGACCACTAGGAATCATGGTGGCCCACAAGCCCACAGCCGCTCTACGACTAACACTCACAAGGATTAAAGACCCCATTCCCACAACATGCAGGACGAACGTGGTTTACAAAATACCATGCAATGACTGCCACAAACATTACATTCGACAGACAGGAAGGAAACTAGCCATCAGAATACATGAACATGAGCTAGCAGCAAAACGGCACGATGAACTCTCCTTGATATCTGTACATTCAGGCAATGAAGGGCATCAGTTTAACTGGGACAAAGTAACCATAGTAGCCCAAGCCAAACATAGACACGCACAGGAATTCCTAGAGGTATGGTTCTCCATCCGTAATGCAATCAACAGACATATAGAATTGGACCCCATATATAAACCCATACACATCCAAACCTGAAATGACAGTACTCAACATAATGGACCGAACAGTATAAATTTCAATCTGAGTAGAATAATATCGCTTCATCAGAGACTCCACTGATGATGTCACCTAACATGGTGATGAAACGTCTGAACAAAAACAAGCCAGCTTGGTGAGCAAACACATAATGAGGTATCACATTCTTTACAGATACACAAACGCTTGTAGATTATCTGACATAAGTGTTCCATCTTCATTTTGAAGAAAGAAGCAAGGTACTTCAGCAGTTCTCTTCTCAAAGGTAGTTTCCACCCACCGTGCCCAATCTCTGCCATGGCCAAGGCAAGGAAACAGGCCTGAATCTCCACCACCACCACAACAACAACAACAAAGTTGTGGAAAAGCTCAGCAGGTCTGGCAGCGTCTGTGAATGAGAAAACAGTTAACATTACGGGTCCGGTGACCCTTCTTCAGAACTGAATCTCCTCTGGTTAGATTGGAGATTGGATTGGTGCCAATGTAATGGGTTCAATGAACAATAGTAGCCCAGTTCATTGAGCCAGCTGGCCTCCCAAGGATTCTTCAGTTGCTGTGGCAATGTGTACTTCTACGTAAAATTTGTAATTTGGAGCTTTGGATACTTAGGATAGAGGCTCTGATTTCGCCCCCCGCAATCAAGTGGTTGACCAGGAATTTCTTTTGCTGTCACCACCTGCCATTGTCCTATGTGGAGTATTTTCAGATTGTTACCTAACCTATTTGGCTGTGTTATGAATTCATCATCTTTGGCCGTCAACCCTAGACGTGGGACTTGAACCCATGGCCTATGATAAATATTTTGATATCTGTTTTATTGTACACTTGTGGCATAAGTTATAATTCAGATAAGAGACTTGTGAAGTTTTAATCTTTTTAAAATATCTTTTGGGCCTAAAAGATACATATTATAGGCTATTGTATGGGTTATGGGGAAAAGACAGGAAAGTGGGGTTGAGGATTGTCAGATTAGCCATGATCTCATTGAATGGTGTAGTGGATTCGAAGTGTCAAATGGCCTACTTCTGCTCGTACATCTTGTGGTCTTGTGTTACTATATTCCTTCTTAATTCTAAACTATACTGTTGATTCTGCCTTTCACAGAAGAGCTGGTCATTCTTTTAGTTGGTAGTGTTTTTTGCTCAACAATTAATGTTTTAATAATATAATTGTACAATCAAGGAAACATTCCAAAGTCTCTCAAACTATGCTGGTTTCTGTTTTAGGTGACAATGACAATACTAGACCAAGGGATCTTGATCTTATGACATCGACCCCTACGGAACCTTTGGCGTTGAAAACCCCTCCTCGTGTGCTCACTTTGAGCGAGCAACCTTTAGATTTCTTGGATCCTGAGCGACCTGTTGCTTCAACACAAATTGATGAGGTAATGATTCAAGTATGATCTATGCGCACCCTAATTCTTGTACCTCTCTAACATAGATCAATGAAAAATTAATGTAACAGGACTATGCTTCAACAAAATATATAACAGTATTGTTGCATGCTTCTTTTGTCATAAGTAATAAGTAAGTATATGTTAGCATACATGCTGTTGATTGGTTCACTCTGCAGAGTAGATTGAAATGGTTCAGTAGTGATAGTCAGATATCGCTGATGAGAAGACCACTATCTGGGGTATGGTGTGGTTTTGATCGGTGTTTTTGGTCTCCCTGTGGGTCTTGTAAAACTGTGTGATGAATGAGATAAGTCTACGGTTCAAAAATTAGACATGCTTGTTGTTAATTTGAGCATGTTTGACGAGCTGAGTTGTTTAGTTCATTGTATTTGAAGCAGGTTTGAGGTCTCTTCAATCTCGTGAGTAGGCAAGTCTGCATTATTTGTGAGGTAGTTTCTTGTCTTTTATGGTTAAAATAGATGGAATGAAGTTTCTTCAATAATTTGTATCAGACTTCTGTGTCTGCTGACTTATATATAGATTGCAGTCTGCAAAATAAAACCAATGTACTGAAACCTGACTCTTGACTTAATGGAAGTAATTTGCTATAGAGCAAGTAATAGGTAAGCATATGTTTTGTGTAAAAGGAATTCGTTGAGTTAAAATTAAGTAAAGTTAAATCGGCAAAGTTCTTGATATAAATGTTTCTTGTCACTGAGAGTAGGTTCTTCCAATAAGGGTGTTGGAAACTGTAGAAGGAGAGGAGGGATGATGGAAAGATTGGTAATTTAGGTTTCTGCCAGTGTGATGAGGCTTATTGTGGATTTAATATATTGGTATGCCACTGTAAGACTTTGCAATGGAAGTATTAAGAAATGGTACGGAAAGTTGTTGATATCTAAATGTTTTATTGAGTTGTTGTTTGCTTCTAAAATGTTTAGAGCTAAATGCTCACAATAAAAATATAAGAACTTTGACAACTTAGCTAAATTTAATGTAACCTGTGGAGATGTAGTTATTCCTTGTCACACTTCAGTTATCTGCAGTGGATATAAATCAGTACACTTTAAAAAAGTGATAAAGGGATTGGCTTTGTGATATGACATAATGGAATGTTAAGCAAAATATGTTCTTCTGTCACAGGAACATAAAGCAAAAAGCAAGTTTATTTGGCTTATCAACCCCACTCTTGTGTACGCTACAAATATATTGCTTGTCATGGAATATGTTCTGCTCTCATTTTTTTTGAATGAACTTTTTGCTTAATTACTTCAAATCGCAAAACACTTATGTGGAAGTCTAGAACAGTTGACCATGAGCTAACGTATCCTTTGGAGAACTTGATCATTTTGTTCCCCATTTAATCCCGTAAATGTCTGTCCCAATTTACCATCTAATGTTTTCTTCATTTGTTTTAAGTACTTCCACCTTCTAATATTATAGTAGCACCAGACAAGGTTTGTATGAGTAGTTTTCTTTTTAAATGTGCTTATGCTAGAAACCTTTCCAGTAATGTATAGAAAATATGTGATTCTCTATGTTGGTTCAGAAATATATTGTCTCGTTTTAATATTGAGATTTGTTTAGAAGCTTATCCAAAATTTTAGTGACTGCTAATAAAGTCTAAATTTTACAAAAATACATTTCATTATTGGGCAACGCAAAGGGATTAGGTGCAGCAGGAAAAATGGGAGAAACTGAAGTGATGATTGTAGAAGGAGCTGGTTCGATCCACGTGCTACTTTGTATTGGGAAAGGTTAGATGTTGAAAGCTTCCTTTGAAAGAATGCAATTGTTGAATAATGCTGTGTTTTTGGAAATCATTTAAACAAATCCGTCTGCTGACTTGAACATGTTCTTTTCAGTTTCGTTCACATAGTCGTGTGCGGAGGGAGCGTTCAATGAGCGAAAATGCTACCCGACAGAATGGGCAGCTTGTAAGAACAGAGTCTATGTAAGTAGGCCTTGGGCAATATTTCAGTTCAATTGAAAGCTCCAGTAATCTTTTTGTATCTTTCTTTAACGATGCTCTTTTGTTCTTTGGCATACTCTTTCTCCAACATATAACTGGGTAAGTTATGTCCTAGGTCATGTATCACTATATTCGTTGTTTAACTCCTTTTAAATACGTCCAGTTTGCTATGTAATAATCCTGGACTTGGTTGTTATCCACTTCTGAGATTTGTTTACGCAAATAAATTGCCCGAAAGTATTTCATTGCTCTTGAGCCCATATTCCTCTTGATGAACTCCTTTGGCCTACAGTAAATTAAGTTTTGTGTTAGAATATACATTTCAGTGGCCTTGATCAAAGATCATTGTATTAGCATCATCTCCCAACATAGAGGAATTGTTTCCCTTTATCCTTTGATTTAGCAAACGGGAAGCTGAACAATAAGTTAGATTTGAAACATTTGTGATAAATAACTATATAATTAAACAAATTTAAACAAAATGTTCTGTTTGACTTACTGTACTTCAACCAGAGACAATTGCGGTTAATCTTGATTGAAGCAGATTTAACAATTAATTATTGTGTTGCCTGTCATTTTTCTCCACTCCATTGTTTCATTGCAATGGAGTAATCATTTTAGTTCTTTTTAAAATAAATTTCAGAAAAAGTGATTTGTAATAATCATTCTGTACCATACAGTGAACTTAAAGATAACTGTTAATGGAAGAATCTAAGCTGGTGGTCTTGTGGCTGGATGGGTTACCCCTGTGTAGCCGTCAAGTTGAAAGATCAAAGAATCTTAATTCACCCTTTACTGACCTGAAATTGTGCACAATGCACAACATTTGGGGATGTAACATGCCACACATACTTATTGCAAAAGATGTTTTAAACTGTAATTAAATGAAGGAGGTGGCACTCCTGGAACACAATGACTTATGGCAAATATGAGAACAAGCAGTAGCATTGATTTGCATGCTTCATGTTTTTAATTAACAGTGCAAGGTTGCATTTATTTCAAGGGCTTGACAGTCTGGTGGGGAAATGTTAGTTGCATTTAAATGATGGACTTAATGTTTTGATGCATGTATAAAACCAGGCATCACACTGACCAGAGACACAAAAAAAAATTGCAGATGCTGGAATCCAAGGTAGACAAACAGGAGGCTGGAAGAACACAGCAAGCTAGACAGCATCTGGAGGAAAGGAGAAGTCAGCATTTTGGGTATTACCCTTCTTCAGAACTGGATGTGTGTGTGTAGGGGAAGCTGCAGATAAAGTGGGATGGGGAGGGTGGTAGCAGAATGGTGGTGATGGGTGGACACTGGTAGTAGGTGCGACTTGGTTGGTCGATGGGAGGGACAAATCCGGTTGGTAGCTGGAAGGGAGCATTAGGCCTCATTATAGGAGAAAATACGCAATCCAATTTGATCTTACAATAGTTAATTACATTTCAGGATTGTATTAGGGTACATAAATATTAATCTGAATTGCATTATTTAGAAATATTGAACTGTTAATTTCACCTTGAGTTCATATCAAGTGACAGGCTGGTTAACAGCACTTCTAAAATTTTATTTCAAAACTGTGGCTGCAAGCTATATCTCATGATATTCATAGGCATCTCTATCACGTTTATACACTCAAAAGCGAGTTTATCTTTTCTTGTATTTATATTGGTTACTTGAATCCAAAAATTGTTTTAAGAAGTTCTGAATAAGAAATTTATTATCACTATTATTATTTATGGAAGTAAAGCTCATCTGGAATATGGGCAACTTGATGTCCAGAACTTGGATCTTTTATAACCGTTCATCTTGTATTTAAATTCAGTAGATTTGTTGGAAATGAATGAAACAAAATTGAATCCAGGAATGGAAGAAGCCACAATGAAAGTTTAAACCTAAAGGTGTAATCTCAGTTTTACTACAAAATCATTTCGTATTTGAAAACTTCCAAAGAATCTAATATCAGCACTTTGTTTGAGAGGGAGTACCCGCAGTTTATTTAACAAACCACTTTCTTTGCTTTCTTAATATTTCAAAGAGGAAGAGTAATTGAGTAAACTTTGGATTCTGTGGCCATGAGTTGCTTTCCCACACTCTGACCTTCTGCAGTGGCAACTTCCATTTAACACCTGACGACAGAATTTTAAATGGTGACTGAACCGTTGGGTATCTGGCTGATTTAATTTTTTCAATTTTTTTTAAATGGGATGACTGTGTCCCTGGCCAGACCAGCATTTGTTTTCAATCCTTAATGCCCATTGAATTGAATAGCTTACTCACCAGTTGAGGTTGAACCACATTGCTGTGGGTAAGGACAGCAAATTCCTTTTCCTAAAAGGCATAAATGAACAGATGGGTTTTTATGACAGTTGTTCATAGTTTCATGTTCGTGGCTGATCTCAGATTCATTAATTGAATTTAAATTCTGCCAGCTGGCGTGGTGTGATTTGAGCCAATGGATTACTAATTACCACTGCACAGGACCACTATCCCAGCTTCTCCCCATAAGCACGCTCTTCCTTTTGCAAGAGCGTGATGGATGGGTAAAGTGCAAGATTGAGAGATCCTGGTAGAGTGACACAGCTCTTCCATTTACCTGTCAGTGTATCAGATGATGTTGACCCTTTGTTTATTCAAAATATATTGTGCATGTGCATTACTGGCTTCTCAAATAAAGCAAGTCTATATGCAAGGTGAGTGAGTGAATATGTATGTGATTGCAAGAAGACCCTGATTATTTTCACAGAATCCCTACAGCGTGGAAGTGCGCCCTTCGGCCCAACAAGTCCACACTGACCCTCGGAGCATCCCACCCAGACCCATTCCCCTATAACCCACCTAATCTACACTGGGCAATTTAGCATGACCAATTTAGCATAGCCTGAACATTTTTGGACTATGGGAGGAAACCCCACGCAGACATGGGGAGAATGTGCAAACTCCAAACAGACAGTCGCCCAAGGGTGGAATTAAACCCAGGATCCTCAGAATTCAGTAATTCGGTGATGTAATATTCTATCTTTTTAACTCCAATCAAAGGTGCTTTGTAAAGCACTTTTTGCTAGTGTAATAGAGCAGTTCTAGGTCACCTGTTCAATTTACTATTTGTTCCTTCCATCTCTGTGGGGATTTGACAATATTGCACTTGCTTGGCTTTATTAGGGATTTGGGATGCACACTTGAGTTTAGAATACTTCTTTCCATTTTGTTCTGTTTCCATTCAAAGATTTGAATTCAAATCCTCCAATTCAGTAACCAAAAGCTTCCAGCATGTGATACTTCTATTCAATTTTGGCAGGACCATGTCTTTGCTTCTGAAGGCTAGGGGCTTCTGTTTCCATACTTAAGCCCAAATAGTTCACCCATTGGGTGAAAGTCTGGGAGCTAACCAGCACAGAAGCAGAATCCCATGGTTGTAACCTTGACCTCAAGCCCATTCACTATCTTACCGAGCTCTGTATGACTGTGGCTGGTTATGGTTCACCATATTGCAGAAACATAAAAAATTTTGAATGTAAAGTCTGGAATTTTTTAATGTTAGACACCAGATTGAACATTCACTGGCACGTCAAAAAATTCGGGTTGAGGTGAGGATCATTTTTACCAAAAATAGTATTTTGCTAATTTTTAAAATTCAGAATCTTTAAATATTCTGAAACTTTTTGATTCCTTTCACTGATACTTTGGTACCACAGAGAGTAGCTTACTGAAATATTACTTCTATGGATTGTTTGAGAGTGCAGTGTTGCCATTGACAAGGTAGTTGAACCTTCTGTATTGTTCATTGTATTTAGTGTACACGATGGAAGTAACATAAGCCAAGAGGATCCCTTGGAGTACTTCTATAGCGTAGTATTAGCACTGGTGCAAGAAAAACGGGTAACAGACCGAGATGTGTCTTTGAAATGCTGTTTACTTTAGATCTGAATATTTGTCTTTTTAAGTTAAATACACATTATGTACTTGAAAGCTGGGAGTAGTTGAATGGAAAGAAAAGAACATACTGTTCTGGATGAAGTATACTTCATGGGGATCCCCTTGACTACTGTTCCTCCTGTTTATCTGCTTTCCTTTCCAAATTTTCCAAAGGAAATTGAGATCCATACTTTGCTAATATTTTGTGTTTTTTGTTTTAAAAATTGAGCAAATCACATGAAGGTGCACCATCAATGCTGTCACCTTCAGAGTGAACTATCTTCAGAGCCTGGAAGTAACTAGAGACTAGTGCTCTACGATATCACTTATATGAATCGCACTGTCTGTTATTTGTACTTCTGTCTGAATTTGATTTCCGTGTTTTTCTCTTACACTGTTGTATGCATACGGACAGAGTGACACCAACTCCCCAACCTCAGCTTGAACCTCGTCTTTATCCTCCACTCATCTCCTCAGAAGATGGACCAAACGCATACTCTCCTCATGGCATTTTGTCAATAATCCACTCCACCACCCGTAGGGCCTACCAGCAAGTCTTGGACATGCTAGATGAAAATCGCAGAAGGTGATTGGCTGTTGGAATTCAATTGCGTTGTGTTATAATACAGTAGAAGATGCTAATTTCTTGTCATAGGCATTACTTCACTGTAATGTGTACATTTAGAAGCTGTGGCTTAAGTCTGATTTCCATATTCTAATAGTAAAATATGGGTCTAAACTTCACTGTTAGCGATTGGTCGTGGAGTATACATTCATTTCTGCATTTTCCTTACACCATGCGTTTGTATGCGCCATCTAGCTGTCAATGGGAAAAGTATAGGACTGGGTTACTTTGGTAGAAAAGTGGAACTGCCGTATCTGCTGGAAGTCATAAGTCCCCAGTGAAATGGCAGCAAACAGACTGTCCATGTAACAAATAAAACTGGAGGTTTTTAACTTGATTAACTGACCGTGCAGATTATAGTTGTTCCAATTTCAATTTATAGTGTAATGCACCAAAATGGAAAAGTATGTAAAAGGAGCAGCTGGTGCATTGGTATATTCAAATTTCAATCTAATCCTCCACCGTTTCCTATCTACAAAACTACACGCACTCCTAGAAAAAACAAGAAAACAAGTGGAGCAGGGTGATTTTGGGGGATGAGGTGAGGAGAGGCAAATGTTGACATTGGAAAAAAAAATTTAGGGAAATTAGTCACAAATCCTTGATGGCAATTACACAAGCTTCAGAACACCACAATTTACGGACCTATCTCTTAAAGCTTCAAATGTCTTCCACTGACCGGAAGATCTCCAGAACCCTTTTTGAAAACTTGGTTACTAATAGTTGGTCTCAACATACCTGGAGTAACATAGGAGAATTCAGTCAGGGTTTTTCCATGTGCAGTAATCCTTAATAAAGGTATCCATGTGTGTGATGTTGGGTGAGACAAGGTTGTATTTGTTTATGAATTCCCCTCTGCTCTTTTCACCCTGTTCCTGTTGATCAAATAGTTATGCAAATAACTATTGTCCTGGTGGGTGAATTATTAAGAGGAGACCCACGCCTTTGATACATGATCAGTAAATCAACTCTTCAAAGGAAAAAGGGTGGATGAAAAAAAACTGATGTTCATATTAGAAATGACGGCCTCAATTAGCCCAACGTTTGTCTGTGGAGAGCTGATAGTGAAGATTTTGCTACCTCTAGATGAATCACATCTTGTCTTTTCTTCAGTACACTCTACCTCGGCTTGTACTGTGTTTTGTAAAAGAGTGTTTGTAACTTCATAACAATGTGCCAAAAATATAGCTTCTTTGTAGCTGATTTGTTCCCGGTACCTTTTGGTTTCGTTTTGCTCTTCACAGTATCGTTACGTGGTGCTCAGTGTTTTTTGAACATGACGTGGCATTTATTGCTCATCCGTATTTGCCCTTGAGGTGGTGATGAGTCACCTTCTTGAACTGCAGTTTGGTAGACGAAGATATTCCCACAACGTTATTCAGTATAAATTTGAGGATTTTGATTCAGCAGCCTTGTGGCAATGCTGTGTGTGGCTTGGAGAGGAGCTTTGAAATGGTCCAATATCCTGCTGCTCTTGTCTTTTTGAGTGTTTGTTTTTGGGTAGTGATGTCAGAAATATAGGTGAGTCGCTGCAGTGAATCTTTTCTGATTAAGTATCAAGAACCAGACCGATGTGCTTGGAGAAAATCCAATCCTGTCTAAAGCAAAGTATACGGTTGGAATAATTTCTTATCAAATAGTGGGCTTGAAGATGAGTTTTTACTATAATTTAGCAGTTACAGAGTCATATAGATGTACAACACGTGAAATGAACCCTTCAGTCCAACTTGTCCATGCTGACCAGACATCCTAAATTAATCTACTCCCATTTGCCAGCATTTGTCCCACACCCCTCCAAACCCTTCCCATCCAGATGCCTTTTAAATGTTGTAACTGTACCAGCCTCCACCACTTCCTCCAACAGTTCATTCTATACACACACCACCCTCTATGTGAAATAGTTGCCCCTTAGATCCCATTTAAATCTTTCCTCTCTCCCCTTAACCCAGTGCCCTCTAGTTTCGGACTCTCTACCCTGGGGAATAGGCCTTGACTATTCACCCTATCCATGACCCTCATGATTTTATAAAGCTCTATAAGGTCACCCCTCTGCCTTCGTCGCTCCAGGGAAAATAGTCCCAGCCTATTCAGCCCTCTCCCTTTAGCTCAAATTCTCCAACCCTGGCAATATCCTTAAATCTTTTCTGAACCCTTTCAAGTTTTAACATCTTTCCTATAGCAAGGAGACGAGATTTGAACGCAGTATTCTAATAGTGGCCTAACCAATGTCCTGCACAGCTGCAACATGACCTCCCAACTCCCATACTCAATGCACTGACCAATAAAGGCAAGTGTACCAAATGCTGCCTTCCCTATCCCGTCTACCTGCAACTCCACTTTCAAGGAACTATGAACCTGCACTCCAAGATCTCTTCGTTCAGCAACACTCCCCCGGACCTTACCATTAAGTGTATAGGTCCTGCTCTGATTTGCTGTACCAACATGTAGCCCTTCTGATTTATCTAGGTTAAACTCCATCTGCCACTCGTTGACCCATCAGCCTAACTGATGGTGCCGTTGTACTCTCGGGCAAGATTCTTCATTGTCCACTACACCGATTTCAGTGTCATCTGCAAATTTACTAACAATACCTTGGTTAATCGCATCCAAATCATTTGTATAAATGACAAAAAGTGCACCCAGCACCGATCCATGTGGCACACCACCGGTCACAGGCCATCAGTCCGAAAAACCCTTCATCATTCTGAGGAAGGCTCGCTGGACCTGAAACAGTAATTCTTGTTTCTCTTCACAGATGCTGCCAAACTTGCTGAGCTTTTCCAGCAACTTCTGTTTTTGTTACTTTACCACTACCCTCTGTCTCCTACCTTCGAACCAGTTCTGTTTCCAAATGGCTAGTTCTCTCTGTATTCTGTGATCTAACCTTGTTAATTAGTCTACCATGCAGAACCTTGTCGAAAGCCTTACTGAAGTCCTTGATTTTATTGACTGAAATACAAGTTGGATATTTCCTGCATGCAGCTGCTTGTAACAGTTTATAATACAATGGAAAATGATAAAATCAAGAGTCTGAGAAACGTGCACTTTTTTTAAAAAGTTGTGTATATTGTCTGTGGAAAATTCCTAAATCAACAGTATTAAAAGCTACATAAACTATTGTAGACACATAGTAAATCAATCACCTTCTCTAGTTTACTGAAAACAGCAACAGGTAGTTTTCCTTACTCGTGTTTGATGATAGCAACTTAACCTTAATTTAACCAGTTTATCAGTTGTCAATGGCACTTAACAATTTTTGCTTAAATTATCAGTGGTCTAGCCTTCCGATTTTGTAGAAAACTAGGCTTGTTTATTTTGCACAATTGTCCAAAAAAAAGTTTTAAGTTTTGGCACATAAACCTCCCTCTGTATGGACATTCTTTAAATAATGTTAAAACTAACATTATTTGTAAACCCAGCCAGCAGCATATTACTGTACTGTTTGCACCAGCCCTGCAAAAAAAAATGGGATAGCTCAGTTGTAGTAAAACAGCTGACATTGGACTGAAAAATATTTTTAATAATGGACTGGTTTATATTAGAACTTCAGGTACAGCCTTAGATAGTCATAGAGTCCTACAGCTTGGAGAACAGACCTTTTGGCCCAGACTGGTCCGTGCACACTAACCCCACTTCCCTGCACTTGGCCTATATCCTTCTAAACATTTCCTATTGACATATTCGTCCAATTGCCTTTTAAATACTGTTAATGTACTCGCCTCAACCACTTTGGCTGTCAGCTCATTCCATATGCGTACCACCCTCTGTGTTTTAAAAAAAAATGTTGCCCCTTAGGCTTCCACGTATTCTTTCCCCTCTTAGCTTAAACTGATGCCCTCTGGTCCTCGTTTCCCCAACCCTGCGAAAAAGACTGAGTCCATTCACCCAGTTCATGCCTTGCATGATCTTTTACGCTTCTAGAAAGATCCCCGATCAGTCTCCTACACTGTAAAGAAAAAAGTCCTAACTTGTCCAACCTCTCTCTATAACTCAGTCCCTTGAGTCCTCACAACATCCTTGTCAATTTCTTCTGTGCTGTTTGATAACATCCTTCCCATAGCAAGGTTACCAAAATTGAACACAATACTCCAAATGTGGCGCCACCAACTTCTTGTACAACTGCAACATAACCAGCTTATTTGGGGGTGGGGATAATGTGTTCCAAGGACTGAATGTCCTTCTCTTGTACCTTTGTTTAGAAATACACATGTTGGCTTTTAAATTGAACAGCTATTAACAACTAATAATTAGTATATTATTTATTGCATAAGTATTCATTGAGGTATTTCAAGAAAGCATATATTTAGTAAACAAAGAATGAACTTTGGATCGGCCTGTCAAGCAATGTTGTAGTGCCGTTTTACTTGCTCATAGCAATCTGTTATTGCGTTTTGATCAGGCAGTGATCTGCAATTACAGTTTAAAATTCTCTAGCTTACACAAGGTTGTTTATTGGCAAAACGGTGCTTTACTTTAACCATTTTCTTTTCTAATTCTAATGATGTGTGCTACTGCTATATCATATTTTGTGTTGAAGGAGATTGATCAGCATGCAGCCGAACTGGTATAGCCCACAAAATTCTTGCTTTTGAAAATTATTTACTTTCATTGAAAAGTTACAGGTTCTTATTACAGATATTAATGACAGCATGTTCAACTATAAGTTTTGCATTCTAAGTATATAAAAGTGCAACAAAGTCATCAAACTCCTCTCTTCCCCACTCCAGTCAAGTGAATCAAACCAAAAAATACGTGTAAAATTTTTCAAAGCAAACTAAAAATCGGACTTTTATATTCATTAACCAATTTCTTCCAACCACAATAGGACCTAACATTTGTGTGCCTTTTTATTAAAGCAAAAGAATTAAATGGATAACTGCTTCTGAAAGACTGTCTCAAGCTTACCTTCTGTATAACCTGGGTGGTAGGGGTAAGGTTGCTTTCCTGCGTAACAATGTATCTGTTTTATGTGCATTTTTTTTTCTTGCGAACTGTTATGCAAAATGGTTAGCATACTAGTGACTTATGTGAAAGACTATAAGGAAGACTGAACTTTAGTTCTAATTCTTGTTTTAACTTATGGACTGTTTTTGCTCTTGCTACTGTGTCCTTTTCCACAAGTTCTTTGTAAATTCCTCCTCTGTTCTTTAAAACCCCGGGTTTGATAAGGTACAAATCAAGATTGTGATGAAATACTGTCCACTAGAGTGCAGTTCCAACAACACCACATTGACCACCTTAAACTTAAACTTCCTCCACCACTGGCACACAAGATAGACTGCAGTGACTCACTAAGGCTTCTTTGGCAGCACCTTTGTAACCACAACCTCAATCACCTTGAAGGACAAGGGCAGCAGATAGATGGGAACACCACCAACTGTAAGTTTTCTTGCAAGCCACATACTATCCCAAAATGGAACTATATTGCTGTGCTTTCATCGGGTCACATGGTAAAACTTCTGGAGAGCTCTCTTTCTATTGGTACCATGGCAATGGCAGTACCGGCACCACATGGACTACTGTCATTGAAGAAGGCAGCTCACCATCACCTTCTGTGGGGCCATGATGTGGAGGTGCCGGCGTTTGATTGGGATGGATAAGGTCAGAAATCACATGACACCAGATTATAGTCCAGCAGGTTTATTTGAAAACACAAGCTTTGGGAGCGTAGCCCCTTTATCAGGTGGAGTGAGAAAGAAGCACACAGAACACAGAACTTAGAAGTAAAAAAATCAAAGGGTCACACAACTGATGAGGATGTATTAAACAAACCTAAGATGCTATTAAATCTTTAATTCAAACCTTCTAACTGATTAACTAATAGGTATATGTCAATCGCCAAGTTCCTTTCAAGCCACTGCCCTGAGAGAATTAAAAGTTTTATCAGCATAGAGGTGACATTTTAGATCAGACAATGCATGTTAGGTGTGAGGCCTTGTTTAGATTCTATTTGTGTTTTGGTTTGGAGTCAGACTGGTTTTATTTCTAAAGTAGGAATTTGTGAAATGCCACATTGTCTATAAATTATGTGCTTTTTTATGTCTGTGCGACAGCTAGGAAGGGTAACAAATGAGGCTTAACTAGTACTGTCTACTTCCATGAAAGAATATACTATACAAATAAATGTATTTAATATCAGTAGAAGTTGAACAATCACTGTACATGACTGAAACTGTGGATTACTCCCATCCCCAGATTCTTTATACAGTCATTTTGAAGATGTAACAGGTAATATCATCCAGTTTCACTAACTGTGTGATGATATCTAGAGCTGGTTCTTAAAGACTGCAGCATGGAGAGTACAGTGGAGCTTATGATAATTAAATTCAAGCAGAATATGGGAATGTATTTCTGCATAATTTGAAATGAGTCCTTAGGGTTTGATTTTGAAAACTACATAGTCAGGTCTTCTGCTACATTTAAAGACCAAATACTAATGGAACATTTGCTTTCAAAAAGTAGCATTGCATCTTACAGTTATAATAATCTAAGGTCTGTCTGTCTAAGTCCATGTGTACTTATTCCTGTTCTTTCCTTTGCCATTCTATATCCTGAATACTGTCATCTGTCCTGTTGTCTCTTTTTCTGGAAACCAGATCAGTACTTCATGGTGGGTCAACTTGTGCTACGTCATTGAACACTCAGCTTGATGGCTCCAGGTAAATATGGCCATTTGTGGTCTCTGTTTTAGGCTCTGATATTAGCCCCTCTCTTTTGCTTCTCAACTTTAGAAATTGTTTGATTGGAACATCATTAAGCACGAATACAGTTTATTACTTGCAAGATTGTTGTGATGAGAAATGTAGTCAAAGAATGAAAAGTTTAAAATCCAGGTAAATTTGAAGGATGGGGTGACAGTCAAGCAGGCTGCTTTGTCCTGGATGGTGTCAAACTTCTTGACTGTTGTTGGAGCTGCACTCATCCAGGCAAGTGAGGGTATTTCATCACACTTGTGGCTTGTAGATGGCAGACAGACAGTGGTGGGGGTTGCGGGGGAGCACATGAGTTACTCAGCAAAGAATTCCTAGCCTCTGAACTGCCCTTGTAGCTGTTCCAGTTCAGTTTCAGGTCAATGGTAACCCCCACAATGTTGATATGGGATAATTTAGCAATTGTAATGCCATTGAATGTCGAAGTGTGATGGTTAGATTTTCTTTTGTTCGAAATAATAATTGTCTGGCATTTGTGTGGACTGCATGTTATTTATCACTAGTAAGCCTGAGCCTGGATATTGTCCAGGTCTTGCTGCAAATTGACATGGACTGCTTCAGTATGTGAGGAGCTGCAGATGGTGCTGACTATCATGCAGTCATTAACAAACACTCCTACTGCTGACCTTAAGATGAATGGAAGGTGACAGTTAAAGGTGTTTGGGCCTAGGGTACTACCCAAAGGAACTCCTGCAGTGATGTCCTGAGGCTGAAATTATTGACCTCCAGAAACCAAGCCATCTTCCTTTGTGCCAGGCATGACTCCACCAGCCAGACAAAATCAAATGATGCATTGATTTGATTTATTTGTTGTCACGTGTACCAAAATACAATGAAAACCTTTGTTTACAAGCAGTACAGGCAGATCATAGTAAGCAAAGGATGTACAGATCAAAAAGACTTAAACAGAGGCATACAGGTTACATTGCACAGAGCATGTGCTAGGTAAGATCAATGTTAGCAAAATCAGCATTATTCGAAGCTGGAGAGTCTATTCATCAGTCTGATAATGCCCGGAAGAAGCTGTTCCTGAAACTGCTTGTTGTGGAGGAAACTCATTCTCCTCTCACCTGGAATTCAGCTCTTTTGTCCATATTTGTTCTGCTTTTTGTGCACAGTACATGACCTAGGCAATTTTCTGCATTGTTGGGTAAATGCCAGTGTTTTATCTATATTCAAAACGGTTTAGCTGAGAGCATGGCTAGTCCTGTAGTAGAAGCCAGCAGTGTTCTTCCTGGAATATAATCAGGGACGGTGGCCTTTGCAGTATCTAATGTCTTCAGTTGTTTGTTGATATCACATGGAGTGAATTAAATGAAGACTGGCAACTGTAACACTTGACGATCACACAATTAAGTTGAAATGGATTATCCACCCAGTGTTTCTGGCTAAAGATAGATTCAAATGTTTTAGCTTTGTCTTTTGCACTAACTAACATTTTGCACAACCATCATTGAGAATGGGGATATTTGTGGGGCTTTCTCCTTCAGTTAGATGTTTGGTTGTCCACCACCACTGATGACTGGAAGTGACTGCGAAGCTTTGTTCTGATCCATAATGGCATCATTTAGCCCTGCGTATTGTATGCTCCTTCTGCTCTTTGGCATGTGAAATGTCCTGTTTGGTTGCTTCACCAGGTTGATACCTCATTTTTAGGTATGCCTGGTGCTGCTGCTGGCATGCTCTCCTGCACTCTCCATTGAACCAGCATGGACAGTAGTGGTACAGTGGAGGATATTTCAGGTGGAGGTTGCAGACTGTGGTCGAATACAGTCTACTACTGTTGCTGATGACCCACAGCACTTCATGGATATCTAGTTTTGAGTTTGCCCCACTTCACAGCTAGCCAGGCAGCAAGATAGAGGATGTCTTTGTGAATGTGGGACTTTATTCTCATTCATACTGATACTGTCAAGAACAGATCTATCTGAGACAGGTAGATTGGGCGGACTGGGACAAAGATTTTTCCCTTTTGTTGACAGGGCAGGGAAGGGAGGAGATAATCTGTGGGAGGTTTCCTTGTCCATGTTTGACTTGATGCCACAAGACCTCCTGGAATCCAAAGTCAATTTTGAGGACTCCCAGGGCAACCCCTCCATTCTGCTGGGCCTGTCTTGCCAATGGGACAGGACATATCCAGGATTGTGATAGCAGTGTCCAGTACATTGTCTGTAAGGTATGAATCTGTGAGCATGATTCCGTGAAGTAGTCACTTGACTAGTCTGTGGAGTAGTTCTGCCAATTTTTAGTACTAGCCCCCAGGTGTTACTATGGGTTGCAGGATCATTAAGCCTGTAATTCCTGTTTTCATTTCTGGTGCCTAGATCAGTGCCTGACAGTCCATCCTCTTTCCTTTCGACTTTGAAGCAAATTAATAAAACTGAGTGGGTTGCTAAACAATTTGAGGGCAGTTAAGGTTAGCCACATTATAGTGGGTGTGGAGTCCCATGCAGACCAGACCATGTATGGAAGGCAAATTTGCTTCCTTAAATAGCATTTGTGAACCAGATATTTTCATAACAATCGATAGGTGAGCTTTTAATTCCATAATTTTTCTTAATGAAATTCAGATTGCACCATCTGCCATGCTGGGATTCAAATCCACGTCCCAAAAGATTAGTCTAGTGCTCTGGATTACTATGCCACTGCTCACCTACATTGGTCCCTATTTTAAATTCAGAACAAAAACAGGGTTTTTGGAAGGTATAAAGTGGGGAAAAAAACTGAATTTGGATGTGTCTCTTGTTTAGCTCATTGGGAGTCTGAATAATTGTGTTTGTAATGTGAGATTACAGTCTTGATTTTGGTAGGGTGAGGACTAGTGTGGATTAAGCATAGATGGGACATGTGACTCTTAACTGTATGATTTTCATAGGAACCGCAATAGTCATTTATTTACCGTAGATTTACATTGGTTTCCACAATAAATTTGGTACAGAGGTCGATTTACTATATGTGTTTACTTGTTTTTAGTTTAATTGCATAATTTACTTAGTTCACTTTGTTTCTTGGATTTTGGATCTGTTTTGGATTTGTTTTGGAATTTTTAGTTTCCAATATAAAGAGGGTGACATCTCCAGTGAAGAGAAAATATACCTTTTGCCATACAATAAGTTTAACTTGCTTTCTAAAGCTGATTTTTTTAAACATTTAGACTGAGGTTTTTGCAGTACCTGCCAAATGGCAGTTCCTTTGTTAGCCTGTTAATAGAAAAATTAAACCCTGCAGTTGTTTATTATTTAACTATTACAGCAGAATTCTTTTATTAACAACTTTTCTTCATTAAATGAAGAAAATATCAATAATCAGAGTTGGAATCATTGAAATATAACCTATGCTGTCAGTTCTTAGCTCTTAGCTACTCAACGGTGATAAGTAATCCTAGATATACAGTAACTGCAGAGAAATGAAACTAGTAATTCATTAATATCTCCTTTAACTTAGTGCAATAATGATAAAGTTGAACAAAATGAATTGTTTGTTGATTTTTACGTACAAAAACTCATCTCATCTTGTCCTTCTTCCTAGGTATAGCATTTCAAATTGTGATTCTGCAGTGGAGGGAACACCAGATGACTTGGCTGTCGTGGATTCTGTTTCCTTACGAAGACAGGTACTACATTAATTTTTCAGCACTCTCACTAATGTTTTTGCACAATTATGGTCATCTTATGCAATTCTGGTAAGTAAACCAACGAACATTATTGGCAAGTTTTTGGTGCATGATGTTTGTTTTGCTTTTCATCTGAGAGTAATGTGGAATGCAAGCAAGGATGATGAAATAGTGCACTTAGTATGACACTTCCTATTTCTTCTCACCATAAAAGAACATCTTCCAGGCATATAAATTCAATGCACGCAAATGATACTTGCACTCTGTAGCATCATTTTTCAAATTGGATTGAACACAAATGGTTAAATGCTTCTCTTTAAATGTGACATTTATTTTCTCTTGCTGTCAGATAATTAAGCTCAACCGTAGACTCCAGCTCCTGGAGGAAGAAAACAGAGAGCGCACCCGACGGGAAATCATCATTTACTCAATAACAGTAGGGTTCTGGTTGATCAATAGCTGGCTTTGGCTGCGGCGCTGAATAGGCATTGTATGAATTGGATCATGTGCTAACCGAACTACAGGTCTTTTCAAAAACAGCTGGTGATATGAAGGGCCAGGGATATTTTTATTGCTTCTTCTGTACCATGCAGACTTCCTTGAGGTCCATACCCAGATTGCTGACTCCATACAACACAGGAAAAGGAATCATGGGGAGAAAGGGATGTTTTGTTGCTTCAATTTAAAATATTTATTGCATCACTTCATAAAGCATTTGTTGACTCATTTTGCATGCCTGTGATTAGGGGATATGTAGTTTTCAGGACTTTAAAATATGTCATTGAATCCAATGTGCATGTGACTGTACGGGACCAGTACAGAAGATGTCATGGAACAGAACAGAGAATAAAGCTAACAAGCTGGTTTTTTTGAATTTGACTTGCCGGATCGGTAGGACTACATAAAAGATTTTGCAAGAGTTTTATTTGAAGTGATGTGTATATACATATTGTGCTTGTATTCCATTGTCACAAAGATGAATTGCTGGTTATAGGGCCTTATAATTTTCTGTTTTTTGCACTGATTTTGAAAGGAATACTGTGGAGTACGACAATAAACCTTTATATTTTTATGTATGTGTCAAAAATATATCCTGTTTTCATTGACTTTTATTTTTAATCTTTGTCAACCTACGCTCTGATACAGACTTATGTATTTAGTTGCGCTACTGAAAGCAATTTGAAACCAGGGTTATGGGCGGGTGGGGGAGTTTGGTGGTGATCAAGTCAATCCCATTCATTTAACCATCCATCCTCTGAACTTGTGAACAGATCTATTCTGTTAGTACTGCTCTGCGGTAAAATTTCCCCAAAACTTTTGTAAATATGTGTGGAGGGCCTGGGATGTTTTCCTTGAATGCCAGAAGAGTAAGCGTCACTGTGTCACCTGAACTTAATGTATTCTGTTGATGTTTGGATCAGACAAATGTTTACAGTGTAATAATTTCAACTAAATGATATCTTTTAGTATACTGTATACTTTGTACTTGACCTGCAGGTGCACAAATTTAAAAATTGACCTTGGTAAAAGACATTTATCACAGAAGCATCAATGCAAACATAACAGAGAAGGAAATGTACTTCTAGGTTTACACTTGTGCAAATCTTTTAAATGTGGCAAACGTTTCTTCTATTTGACCTTTTATGTGAAGCAAGCTTGCGCAAGATTATCAGACGTACAACTACATATGTAAATATAGTTGACTATATACAAAGTCGCAATAAATAAAATGAAATCTGAATATTGTGTTTTTAATTTACATCCAGCAATTGTGCCACCTTTTTATGTGATTCATTATCTACCTAGATAGAAGGGGAGCTGGAATCACTAGACTGAGTAATCCAGATGCCTGAACTAGTCATTTCAACAACCTGAATTTTGTTGCTTAAATGCCCATTTTAGAATTTAAATTCTGTATTTTCAGAGTTTTAAAATGAAAAATAATGAGAGGAGTTAGCACCAGAGGTCATTACAAAGCTAATAAAAGCAAATTACTTCAGATGCTGGAAATCTGAAACGAGAACAGAAAATATTGGAGAAGCCAAACAGGTATGTAGCATCTGTGGAGAGACAAACATAATAGAAGAGTAATTTGACTCAAAACATTAACTCCGTTCCTCTCGCAGCAGATATTGCCAGACCCCTACTTAGTTTCGCCAATTTTTACTGTTTTTATTTCATTACAAAGCTTCCAAATTGTCATATCCTGACCGTTCTTCAGAAAAGGAAATTTGCTGTCTCTACCTAGCTTGTAATCTCTCTGCAACCTAGAAGCCCTTCACCCTCTGAAATCTTTGCACTTTTCCATTCCACCTCTTGCACAGTCTCTTTCCATTTTTCAACCATTGCAGCCAAGCCTTTAGGCATTCCAGGCCCTTAGGTCTGGAATTCCGTCACAACCTCAGCCATATTACACCTTCCTCTTAAGATGCAGATCAAAACATGCCTCTTTAACCAAGTTTTTTGTCACTTGTCCTTCTACCTTGTAAATAGCACATCTTTTTATTTTTGTACCATGGGCTGAAAATGAGGCAAACGGGCAATGCTTTTAAAAGGGGAGAATGTGCAAGGAGCCATTTACAACTTTCAAAAATAGATGAAGCTAACTGACGATGATGAGACAATGTTACTTTTTGGGGATGTTGGTCCAGCCAAATTGACACCATCTGTTGTAGATTCATAACAGCTCAGAATAATAACAACCCTCAAATTGATCTGGCTGCAACTGAACACAGACCTTCAAGGCAAATGCAAAGAAAAGCAAGGAGTAACTCCTGGAAACTATCTGCATCAACATCATCATCTGTTAGGTTGTTCTCCCCAATTCTCTCAAAACAGCAGGAAAACTACACTCTTGAGATACTGAAAGAGATACAATAATTCTAAAAACTAAACAAAAATCCCTGGGTCCAACCAATCAATCAGTGAACTGAAGACTTATCATTGTGCAGACAATATTGTGGCATCATCAAAGGATTGATACACCAATTGATCCAGTTTTGTGATCTGGACTAGTAATACAGCATTGTTTCCACTGATTTTTTTTTCTCTACCTTTAATGTGTGTCTTGTCTATTTCTCTTTGTGGTGGGTGGATTTTAGAAGGGACTTACCCTTGGTTAAGAAATCAATTTGGTTACAATAAATAATGTCCTTGTTAATGACAAAAGCCTGTTGTGTATTTCTCATAATCTGAAACAGTTAGTTAGATTGGTCACTTTGGATGTTTAGTTATTCTTGCACACTTGTGGCAATTCCAGGAACATTGGCACACTCACCCAAGTTGTGATGTTATCAGTATCAGCATCACAATTTTGTTTTTGATATTACTGTATGTGACACTTGTCACAAATGTAGCTAAATCAATTACCTTGTGAAGTAGCCTAGCAGACCATTCATTTAATCCAGAATTTGGTTAATGTTTTAATCTCTGATGTGTTTTTTTTTGGTTCAACAAGGATCCTGCTTAGCACTCTTCTGCCTGTGTTGTAATTCTATAATTAGGATCTAAAGTCTTTAATTCCACTTGAATTTAGAATAAATGGATTATGGTGAAGAATAGGTGGTCACACATTAAAACCCTTACTTGTTTTTTCCTGTTTGAGTTCTGTGTAGTTGGATATTTTGAAAAATGCTGTATGGGGAGGCAATGGGGTATTATCACTGGACTGTTAATCCAGAGATTTAGGTAATGTATTGAGGATGTGGGTTCAAATCCTGCCATGGCAGATGGTGGAATTTGAATTCAATAAATGTCTAGAGTCAAGAGTCTAATGATGACCGTGAATCGACTGCAGGTTGTCAGGAAAAACCCATCTGGTTCGCTCATGTTCTTCAGGGAAGGGAACTGCCATCCTTACCTGGTCCAGACCCATAGCAATGTGGTTGACTTATAACTGCCTTCTGGGCAATAAATGCTGTCCTAGCCAGCGACGCCCTCATCCTTTGAATGAATAATAAAACTCAATTCAAAGGAAGGTTGTTGAAAATTCACAACCTGTGAATAATTCCTATAATACCAAGATTATCTGTCGTTAGTCTCAGCTGCATTTAAGTTAAATGATGTTCCACGTGCACATCTATATTTCCCAATAAAACAGAAGCTTGAACACGCGACCTTTCCTTGTTAAATGCTGAATGGTCTAGTACTCCCATCTATTTTGTGATGATATTCTCCAGGAAGATACCCCAAACCTTTAAATACAGTGTTGTTCTGTTCCTCAGTCAATGCTTCAATGTGCTGCAAATATTTGCACATTTGTTTTGGCATATTGAGGGTTACCAGTCCAAGCTACAGATTTGTTGTTGTGCCCATGAAGTTCTAAGACCAAAATTCACAAACGTCACTGCCCATTGTTTCTGCCTGCTCCTGCTCCCTAGAATTCATCTCTTCCTGTTCAAGTTTAATCAAAGTCCACCTTAAACAGTTGAGGAAATAAATCAACGTTTTGGGTATTACCCTTCTTCAGCACTGGATGTGGGGGTATGGGGAGCTGCAGAAGGGCAGGGAGGGGTAGTGGAATGGTGGCAATAGATAGGCAGCACTAGTAGGTATGGGGTTGTACTTACTACCAGTGCCCACTTATCACCACCAGACCACCACTACCCTCACCCCACTCTATGCAGCTCCCCCTAACCCCACTTCCTGAAAAAGGGGTAATACCCAAAACATTGACTTCTCCTTTCCTCCAGATGCTGCTTGGCTTGCTTTGTTCATCCAGCCTCCTGTTTGTCTACCTTGGATTCCAGCATCTGCAGTTTTATTGTCTCTTTTAAAAAAAAAAGTTATCTGTCAAACTTCAGTAATTCCTTTGGCTGTGTTCACTTTTGCCTGGTAAGTTCTATGAAGCATCTTGATTTTTTTTCTCCCCTTGGTCAAGAGACATTGCTTTTGCTGCTCGGGGAATCTAGATTCAGGGAACACATTCCAAGGATTGGGTTTGATCATTTAGGACCGAGATCAGCGGAAATGTATTCACTCAACACGTTGTGAATTTTCAACAAGCTTCCTTTGAATTGAGAATTTTTATGTCTTTATCTCAGACTTGCAAATATTGAAAAGAACATTGGACCCTTGGGGCTTAATGGGTTGTATAGTCACTCGTATTTCTAATGCTCTGATATTCTTATGGATGTTCTTCTAGACGTTTTGCAGCTGTAAGCTTTTTCTACATTTCTAGACTTGTTTCAATTAATAATTAATGCAAACAATTTTAGAAACCTCTGGATTGAAAGGGTAAACAAATTAAATGCCTCTATTCTGGAGGATCTTCAATATGCAGTACATTCTCTCTACAAAGAAGCTTCTTGATCTACTGGCTGTTTAATGAGACTGTTCTGCTTAGTGATGGTCTCAATCTGAATTGAGGTGTTTTTGCCTGACTGCTGTAATTATTCAACAGCAACTGAAGATTCAAACTTGCACATCTTTGCTTCACTTTCAGCCACAGACCTAATTAGTCCGACTGCACAAGCGCTTTCTCTGAGATAACAAGGTGTGGAGCTGGGAGGAACACAGCAGGCCATGCAGCATCAGAACAGCAGGAAAGCTGACGTTTCAGGTCGGGACCCTTCTTCAGAAATGGGGGAGGGCAAGGGGGCTCTGAAATAAATAGAGAGGGCGGGGAGCGGTGATAGCAGGTATATAGTGGTGTGGATAGGTGGGAGAGAAGACGGACAGGTCAAGGAGGCAGGGATGAAGCTAGTAAAGGTGAGTGTAGGTAGGTAGTGAGGCGGCGTTTGGTCAGTGAGGAGGGAGGGGCGGATAGGTGGAAGAGAAAACAGACAGGTCAAGGAGGTGGGGACGAGAGGGGGGCTGGTCTTGGGATGAGGTCGGGGGGAGGAGATTTTGAAACTAGTGAAGTCCACATTGAGAACATTGGGTTGTAGACTTCCAAGGCAGAATACAAGGTGCTGTTCCTCCAGTTTCCAGGTGGCATCGTTGTGACACTGGAGGAAGCCCAGGATGGACATGTTGTCCAGAGAGGTTCGCGACTAGGACGTATTGTTGTTTGTCGCGAACCGAGCATAGTGCTCCATAAAGTGATCTCCAAATCTCCGCTTGGTCTCCCCAATGTAGAGGAGGCCACATTGGGAATAGCGGATACAATAGACCACATTAGCGGATGTGCAGGTGAACATTTGTTTAATGTGGAAGGTTTTCTTAGGGCCTGGGACGGAGGTGAGGGGGAGATATAGGGGCAGGTGTAGCACCTCCCACGGTTCCAGGAAAAGGTGCCGGGGTGATGGCGCTAGTGGGGAGCGTGGAGCGGACGAGGGAGTCGCGGAGAGAGCGGTCCCTCTGGAAGGCAGACAAGGGTGAAAAGGGAAATATATCCTTCGTAGTGGGGTCAGATTGCAGGTGGCAGAGAATGATGTGTTAAATCCGGAGGTTAATGGGGTGATACGTGAGGACAAGGGGAATTCTGTCTTTGTTTTTATTGTGGGCAGACGGTGTGAGGACTGAGATTTGGTCGAGGGCGTTTTCAACCACTGAGGGGGGGTAATTGCAGTCCTTGAAAAACGAGGAAATCTGGGATGTCCAGGAGTGGAATGCCTCATCTTGGGGGCAGATGCGGCGCAGGCGGAGGAATTCAGAATAGGGGATTGCATTCTTGCAGGAAAGTGGCTGAGAGGAGGTGTTGTCCAGGTAGCTGTGGGATCGGTGGGCGAGAAATAGATATCAGTTTTGAGGTAGTTACCAGAGACGCAGACAGAGAGGTCCAAGAAGGAGGCAGAGATATCAAAGATGGTCCAGGTGAACTTGAGGTTGGGGTGGAAGGTGTTGGTAAAGTTGATGAACTGTTCAAGCTCCTCATGAGAGCACGAGGCAGCGCCGATACAAAGAACAAAGAAAATTACAGTACTGGAACAGGCCCTTCGGCCCTCCAAGCCTGCACCAATCCAGATCCTCTATCTAAACCTGTCGCCTATTTTCCAAGGATCTGTATCCCTCTGCTCCCTACCCATTCATGTGTTTGTCTAGATAGATCTTAAATGACACTATCGTGCCCACCTCTACCACCACCGCTGGCAACACGTTCCAGGCACCCACCACCCTCTGCATAAAGAACTTTCCACGCATGTCTCCCTTACACTTTTCCCCTCTCGCCTTGAAGTCATGACGCCTAGTATACGAGTCCCCCGCTCTGGGAAAAAGCTTCTTGCTATCGACCCTGTCTATACCTCTCATGATTTTGTAGACCTCAATCAGGTCCCCCCCTCAACCTCCGTCTTTCTAATGTAAATAATCCTAATCTACTCAACCTCTCTTCATAGCTAGTGGCCTCCATACCAGGCAACATCCTGGTGAACCTCCTCTGCACCCTCTCAAAAGCATCCACATCCTTTTGGTAATGTGGCGACCAGAACTGTACGCAGTATTCCAAGTGTGGTCGAACCGAAGTCCTATACAACTGTAACATGACCTGCCAACTCTTGTACTCAATACCCCGTCCGACGAATGACAGCGTGCCGTACGCCTTCTTGACCACTCTATCCACCTGCGTTGCCACCTTCAGGGTACAATGGACCTGAACACCCAGATCTCTCTGTGCATCAATTTTCCCCAGGGCTTTTCCATTTACATTATAGTTCACTCTTGAATCGGATCTTCCAAAATGCATCACCTCGCATTTGCCTGGATTGAACTCCATCTGCCATTTCTCCGCCCAACTCTCCAATCTATCTAATATTCTGCTGCATTCTCCAACAGACCCCTTCACTATCTGCTACTCCACCAAGCTTAGTGTCATCTGCAAACTTGCTAATCAGACCATCTATACCTTCCTCCAGATCATTTATGTATATCACAAACAACAGTAGTCCCAACACGGATCCCTGTGGAACACCACTGGTCACAGTTCTCCATTTTGAGAAACTCCCTTCCACTACAACTCTGTCTCCTGTTGCCCAGCTAGTTCTCTATCCATCTTGCTAGTATACCCTGGACCCCATGCGACTTCACTTTCTCCATCAGCCTACCATGGGAACCTTATCAAACGCCTTACTGAAGTCCATGTATATGACATCTACAGCCCTTTCCTCATCTATCAACTTTGTCACTTCCTCAAAGAATTCTATCAAGTTGGTAAGACATGACCTTCCCTGAACAAAACCATGCTGCCTATTACTAATAAGCCCATTTTCTACCAAATGTAAATAGATCCTATCCCTCAGTATCTTCTCCAGCAGCTTCCCCACCACTGACGTTAGGCTCACCGGTCTATAATTACCTGGATTATCCTTGTTACCCTTGTTAAACAAGGGGACAACATTAGCAATTCTCCAGTCCACCGGGACCTCACATGTGCTCAAGGATACTGCAAAGATATCTGTTAAGGCCCCAGCTATTTCCTCTCTCGCTTCCGTCAGTGACCTGGGATAGATCCCATCCGGACCTGGGGACTTGTCCACCCTAATACCTTTTAGAGTACCTAACACTTACCCCTCCTTACGCTGACCTGGCCTAGATTAATCAAACATCTATCCCTCACCTCAACATCCATCACATTCCTCTCCTCAGTGAATACTGACGCAAAGTATTCATTAGGAATCTCACTCATTTTCTCTGACTCCTCGCATAACTTCCCTCCTTTGTCCATGAGTGGGCCAATCCTTTCTCTAGTTACCCTCTTGCTCCTTATGTATGAATAATAGGCTTTGGGATTTTCCTTAACCCTGTTTGCTAAAGGTATTTCATGACCCCTTTTAGCCCTCTTAATTCCTCGTTTCAAATTGGTCCTACTTTCCCGAAATTCATCCAAATCTTCGTCTGTTTTCAGTCACCCAGACCTTATGTATGCTTCCTTTTTCCTCTTTGCTAGTCTCACAATTTCACCTGTCATCCATGGTTCCCTCATCTTGCCCTTTCTATCCCTCATTTTCACAGGGGCATGTCTGTCCTGCACTCTAATCAACCTCTCTTTAAGAGCCTCCCACATATCAAATGTGGATTTACCCTCAAACAGCTGCTCCCAATCCACATTCCCCAGCTCCTGCCAAATTTTGCTATCGTTGGCCTTCCCCCAATTCAGCACTCTTCCTTTCGGACCACTCTCCTCTTTGTCCATGAGTATTCTAAAACTTACAGAATTGTCATCATTATTCCCAAAGTAATCCCCTACTGAAACTTCAACCACCTGGCCAGGCTCATTCCCCAACACCAGGTCCAGTATGGCCCCTTCCCGAGTTGGACTATTTACACACTGCTCTAGAAAACCCTTCTGGATGCTCCTTACAAATTCTGCTCCATCTCAACCCCTAACACTAAGTGAATCCCAGTAAATGCTGGGAAATTTAAAATCTCCCATCACCACCACACTGTTGCTCCTACATCTTTCCATAACCTCATTACATATTTGTGCCTCGACAGTCATTGATGTACCTCCACTACCTACAATCTGACCCCACTATGAAGGATACATTTCCCTCCCCACCCTTATCTAACTTCCAAAGGGACCACTCTCTCCACAACTCCACTGTCCGCTCCACACTAGCTCCACCACACCCAGCAACTTTCTTTGCAACCTCAGGAGGTGCTACACCTGCCCGTACACCTCCCCCCTCACCTCCATCCCAGGTCCCAAAACAAAAGCCTTCCACATTAAACAGATGTTCACCTGCACATCAGCTAATGTATCATATCTGCTGTTCCCAATGTGGCCTCCTCTACATGGGGAAAACTAAGCAGTCTGCAAGCCTCCGCTTTGTGGAACACCTACACTTGATTCACAACAAACAACTGCACCTCCCAGTAGCAAACCACTTCAACTCCCCCTCCCACTCCCACTCCCACTCCTTGGACGACATGTCCAAAGTGGGCCTCCTCCAATGTCACAACAATAGCACCCAGAAACTGGAGGAACACCACCTCATATTTCGCCTTGGAAGTCTACAACCCAATGCTCTCAATGTGCAGGTAACAATGTCATCCAGCTCCACACCTTGTTATCTCGGATTCTCCAGCATCTGCAGTACCTATTAGCTCTCAATGTGGACCAGTTTCAAAATCTCCCCGCCTCCTTGATCTGTCCATCTTCTCTCCCACCTCACTGACCAATCCCCACCACTGCCTACCTACACTCACCTGTACTGTCCCGACCTGCCATATTCATCCAGCTCCACATCTTACTCTCCCTGAGCGCTTTCTCTGGACCTGGCATCGAATAGCGCAGGCGCGGTTTATTGAGGTGGGGCAGGGCTATCCGGTGCGCAGGCGCAATTTTGTCGTCATGGGGGTGTGGCCTGTGTCCGGCCCGCATGCGCAATTTGGCTTCTGTGATGGCTGCGTTGGTCTTGTGCCGTCGCGTTGTCAATCCGTTCGGGCAGCGGTTTCCCCTCAGCCAAACTATTTCATTCGTACAAGCCAGGGGGAAGAAACGATGGATGAAATCTTACGTGTTATTAATGGAAAGAAAGAAGAAACTTGAAGGGCCTCCGCCGCCTAAACCCCGGTGTGTGTCAGTGTGCATGGGCAGTAGGCTTCAGGCCCTTCATTACCCCAGTGTAAATGATGCTTTGGGTGAAAACAGTGCGAATGTTGTCTTTCTTGTTGTGCATTTAATATGCAAGATTATTATAGAATCTTGCAATTATAGAGTTAGACCACAGACAAGCCGTGTTCTCGTTGAAAGGGGGAACATGTTTGAGGGGCTGAATGGCCTACTCCTGTTCCTGGATTTATCTATGATAGTTAACAAATGTTTCTTGGTGGAAGACATAATTTGGAGGCAGATGAAGTTTAATGTAGAGGGATGAGAAGTGGCTTATTTTGGTAGAAAGAATGTAGAGATACACTATATAATGAACGGTATAAATCTTGAAGGGTGTACAAGAGCAGATAACCTACATTTATGTTTGCATAAGTCATTAAAGATGGAAGAACAGATTGAGGTTAATAAAACACATCTTATGCTTTATTAACAGCATTATAGCATATTAAAACAAGGAGGTTATGTGGAACTTGCATATGATGGGAGGTTGCCTCTGCTGGAGTATTCAGTTCAGTACTGGGCACCACAGAGACTGTGAAGGAGAGGATTTAAATAGAGAAACCGGGGTGTCTTGCTGCAATTATACAGTGCCTTCATGAGATCACTCCTGGCATATTGTGTGCAGTTTTGGTCTCATCTGAGGAAGTATATTCTGGCTATGGAGGGAGTGCAATAAAGGTTTACTAGACTGATTTCTGGGATGGCAGGACTGATGTGAAAAGAGATTAGATTGGTTAGCACTATAACTGCTGAAGTTGAGAAGGATGAGGGAGGATCTCATAGAAACCTATAAAATTCTAAGAGGACTGGACTGGGTGGATGCAGGAAGGATGTTCCTGATGACTGGGGAGCCCATAACCACGGTTTGCAGTCTAAGGATATGGAGTAGGCCATTTAGGACTGAGATGAGAAGTTTCTTGACCCAGAGAGTGGTGAGCCTGTGGAATTCTCTGCCACAGAAAGTGGTTAAAGCTAAAACATTGAATGTCTTTAAGAAGATGTTAGATAAAGTTCTTGGGGCTGAAGGGATTAAAGGGTACTGAGTTGGATGATTAGCCACGATCACATTGAAAGGCAGAACAACTCGAGGCATGGCCTATGTCTGTTTCTGTTCTCTGTTCCTGTGTTAAGCAGGAGTTTCCGAATAATGTTTTCTCCTCCACAGATGCTCCCAGACCTGCTGAGCTTTTCCAGTAACTTTGTTTTTGTTGCCCAATAATGGTTTCTGGGATGAGGAACTTAAGTTATAAAGATAGATCGGACTAGGCAGGACAGTTTTCTTTGGAAAATAAAAGGAGCAGAGAAGATTTAATAGAGGTACTCCAAGTCGCTAGGGTCTGGACAGTCAATAGGGAGAAACCTTTCCCACCCTTGAAAGGATTGGAATGAAGAGGGCACAAATCTAAATAACTGGTGACAGAAGCAAAATCGGTATATGGAAAAACTTCATCACATATTGAGTAATTGAAATCTGGAATGTAGTGGTGGTGTTCCCATGTATCAGTTGACTTTGACATCTAGATTGAAATGGTTGTGGGCTTGGTATGTGCTGTCTAAGGACCTTTGGTAATTTCTGCAATACACCTTGTAGATAGACACTGCAGTTACTGAGCAGCGGTATGGACGGATGTTTGTGGATGTGCTGCCAGCCATGTGGGTTGCTTTGCCTTGGATAGTGTCAATGTTCTTGAGTGTTGTTGGAGCTGCACCCATCCAGACAACTGGGGAGTATTTCATCGCGCTCCTGATTTGTGCCTTGTAGATGGTGGACTGGCTTTGTGCAGTTGATGGTATCCCCTTGGATGTTGGTACTGGGGGATTCAGTGATGGTAACACCATTGAATGTCAAGGAGAAGTGGTTATATTATGTCTTATTGGAGATGGTCATTGCCTGGCATTTGTGTAGCATGAATGTTACTTGCTACTTGTCAGCCCAAGCCTGGATTATCTGGATCTTGTTGCGTTTGAACATGGACTGCTTCAGTATCTGAGGAGTCATGAATGGTGCTGAACATCGTACAGTCATTGGCGAACATTCCCACTTCTGGCCTTATGATAGAGGAAAGGTCATTGATGAAGCAGCTGAAGATGGTTAGGCCTAAAACACTGCGCTGAGGAACTCCTGCAGAGATGTCCTGGAGCTGAGATAAGCATATCTGCAACCAGCCGAGAGTTTGCCCCTTGATACCCACTGATTCCAGTTTTGCTAGGGCTCCTTAATGCCACACTCTATCAAATGCAGCCTTGATGTCAAGGGTTGTCACCTTCACCTCACCTCTGGAATTCACCTCTTTTGCCCATATTTGAACCAAGGCTGTAATGAGGTCGGGAGCTGAGTGGCCCTCATGGATCCCAAGCTGGGCGTCACCTAGCAGGTGCTGCTTGATAGCACTGTTGATGACACCTTCCATCACTTTACTAATGATCAACAGTAGACTGATGGAGCAGTAGTTGGCTGGGTTGGAACTGTCCTACATTTTGCATACAGGAGATACCTGGGCAATTTTCCACATTGTCAGGTAAATGCCAGTGTTGTAACTAGTGCAGAACAGCTTGCCTAGTGGAGCAGCAAGTTCTGGAGCACAAGTCTTTAGTACTATTGCCAGACTATTGTCAAGACCCATAGCCTTTTCACTATCCTCCAACTGTTTCATGATATCACGTTGAGTGAATTTGAATTGACTGAAAACTGGCATCTGTGATGCTAGGAGATCACTGGAGGAGGCTGAGGTTACTTATCCACTCAAATGATTCAGCCTGATGTTTCGTATTGGATGTATGATGTAATGGGCTCATCCATAAATGTGGATTGGGATGTTTGTAGACCCTTCTGCTTTAGTGATCCCTTAATTGTCCACCACCATTCATGACTGGATGTGGCAGGACTGCAGAGTTTAGATCTGATCCATCTTGATTTGTTTGAGAGAATGTGAAATCGAGATTAATGATGTATCTCAGAGAAGGGGTAGATATTGGCAGGTGACATTCTTAGCTTGTGTCATTCATCCTGGTGTCTGGATATACACCTCAAGTGCCTAAACAACAGTGCTATAGACCGCATGCTGGAAGTCTTGCTTTTTGACCAGAGCAGATAGTTTACCCTTGTGACTTCCTCTGTGGGGTACATTTTCCGTGATTCTATCTGGAAGATGGAACAGGACGGCAGGACTGATGCAGACAGTTGGTGGGTAAAAAAAACCTCCATTTTTTTCTCAAATAGAGAAGTAATTAGACTTAAGGTTTCTCTAGATCTCCACTAGAAGAGCGATTGGGCCTAGTGAATCATTTTATTCATATATGTGATATAGGCATTGCTGGCTTTGCTAGCATTCATTGTCCATCCCTAGTTGCCCTTGAGAAAGTGGTAGTGAGCTGCCTTCTTGAACCCCTGCAGTCCTTGTGCTGTAGGTTATCCCACAATAGATTATGGAGTGTGTTCTAAGGTTTTGACCCGTCAACACTGCAACACCAAGTATATATTTCCAAGTCTGAACTGAAAGTGGCTTGGAAAAGAGTCTGCAAGTGGTGGTATTCTAATGCATATGCTTCCTTTTTCTGAGATAACAGGCTGTAGAGCTGGATGAACACAGCAGGCCAAACAGCATCAGAGGAGCAGGAAAGCTGACGTTTCGGGCCTAGA
>JAHRHZ010000288.1:13280221-13305922 GCA_024137785.1 Ginglymostoma cirratum | reverse complement strand
TCTGAAGAAGGGTCTAGGCCCGAAACGTCAGCTTTCATGATCCCCTGATGCTGCTTGGCCTGCTGGTTTCTTCCAGCTCTACACCTTGTTATCTCAAATTCTCCAGCATCTGCAGTTCCTACTATCTCCGCTACCTTTTTCTTTCTAGATAAGGTCAGAAGTCACACAACACCTAGTTATATTTGAAATCACAAGTTTTTGGAGCACTGATCACCTGATGAAGGAACAGCGCTGGGAAAGCTTGTGATTTCAAATACAGATAGTTGTCCTATAATGCGATAGTTGCGTTCTTGCATGACCTCGCGCTAGAGAAAATCGCCATTGAAAATCACGAGAGAGGGAAATCGCTATACCTATACAGCAGAAAGTACGTGTTATTCCAAACAGTGTCTAGTATTCATCAATCACGTTACAGCCACTTTGTTAACGAAACGTGTCATAGTAGGACTACCTATAAACCTGTTGGACTATAATCTGGTGTCGTGTGACTTCTGACCTTGTCCACCCCAGTCCAACACCAGCACCACCACATCATTTCTTTCTAGATGGTAGTGGTCATGGGTTTGGAAAGTGCTGTCTATGGAGTCCTAGTGAATTTCTGCAGTGCTCTTGTCAGTGGTATACACTGCTACTTCTGAATGTCAATGGTGGAAGAACTGAATATTTGTGGATATGGTGCCAATCAAGTGTTCTAAAAAGTGTCAGGCTTCTTGAGTGTTGTTGCAGTTGCACTCGTCCAGGCAAGTGGGGAGTTATTCCATCATGCTCCTGATTTGTGTCTTGTCAGTGATGGACAGGCTTCGCGGAGTCTTGAACTGAGTTACATGTTGCAGGTTTCCTGGCCTCTGACCTGCTCTTGTAGCCAAGCGTTTATATGGCTAGTTCAGTTTCTGGTCAGTGGGGTGTGTTGTTTGATACAGTCCTGGCATCTACCTCACATCTACATCCATCATAATGGATATCCAAAGAATTGGGTCAGAAGATGCCTACACAAACAGCATCAGAAAGAGACTACACGCCCCGACACACACATCACACTACCCTATATCAGGAACACGCCAGAGCTCACCACAAGACTCCTACGACCACTGGGCATCAGAGTGGCACACAAGCCCACGACAACTGCTCGCCTGAACTAAAGACCCACTCCCTGCCATGGACAGGACCAGTGTCATCTACAAGATCCCCTGCAATGACTGTGAGAAACATTACTTCGGACAAACAGGAAGGAAACTAACAACGAGTACATGAACACCAACTGGCTGCAAAAAGACATGATCAGTACTCACTCATCTCAACCCACATGGACAAGGAGAACCACCACTTTGACTGGGACAACACGAAGATCCTGGGACAGGCTAGACAAAGACAGGCACGAGAATTCCTAGAAGTGTGGCATTCCACGAAGCATGCTATTAATAACCCCATTGAACTCGACCCCATATATATTCCATTACGAAGGAAAACTGGAAGTGAGGCGATCCATTCTCAACGGACCCCAGAGTTTAAAAACCAGGCGGGAAAACACACCGACGCTTCTTCAGAGGCTGCACTGAGGATGTTACCGAGCACGGTAATGAAACGTCTGCAAAACAAGAAACCGGCTCAGCGAGCCAACCAACCTCAACAACCTCAATACCTGGCATAACACAGGCACTTGGATATCATGCTATTTGTTTGTGTGTTTGGCGAGATGTCTTGTTCACTAGACAGCTACATCCTATTCTTAGAAAAACACTCTTAGATTCATAGCGTAGTGGTAAAATGAAATAGTTAGTTTCACCTGTTGTTCAAGTGTTTGAAATACCTTCCCCTTCCAGGCTAACCTGAGACTGACTGAACACCACTCGGGTCCAAAAGTGATAGATGTAGTCCTTTTCATGAGGTTTTATGATGTACAAGTGATGACTTAATCAGGGTATCCATTATCACACAGGATAGCTTTAGAATGCATTTTGTCAGTGTCAAGCTTGTGTAGTAAGCTGGTGATTTGGGCCCTATTCGTGAAATTATTAATAAGATTGAACTTGTAGCACTGGGACTGTGGGAATCCCAATGTCTATACTGACTGGTGAATGAAGGTTTTCAGTAAGTGGCAGTTAAACTCCAGAATAAATTTGGTTTTTATTGCGCTGTGTAATAAAAATTCTTCGTTGCTGCAGATTGAAATATTGCAAATGTGACATCTGCATTGCTGAAGTATGCAAAGGCCCTGACGTAAATGGTCTTTCCATCAAAGGCACACTTCCTGTGGTAACTAACAAAAATGTTAGCAGGAGCTGAGCCTAAAGCGGACCCCATGTGAGCACTTTCTAAAAGTCTTCACACTGGATTCTAGTATGTGATACAAGTGCAGTATTTCAGATTGATATATGTTTTTGATATAAGCTTCAATAACTATATAGTTGAACTGTGAAGGGGAAAAGCAATTTTTGTTGCTGTCAGCTGATTTTAAAATATTTTGTTGAATTTCAGATCGCAGCAACCTAACTGGGACTACCATGCTGAAGTTAAGGCCTTTAGTCATCGTCTTAATGAGAATTTCAACCTGGATCTTCTAAAAACAGCATTTGTTAATCCCTGTTACATCACATCTGAGGAAGCACGCCGCCGGGAGCTTAGACTGGAAAGAGAGGAGATCACGTTAAATCTTAAAGACAACCAGCAGTTATTTGAGAAAGGTTTATTGTTAACAAATACATACCTCCAAGACTGTTTCCATAGTACCTACCCAAACTTACCTGCTGATGGTATTAAAGCACTTACTAGTCACCTCACAGGGTCACAGACTGTGTGCCATGTGGCCAGGAATTTAGCTGTGGAAGACTTGACACTAAGTGCAGAGTTTCCAGTGCCACAAGAAATTTTACGAAAGACATTCTTTGCTCTCATTGGAGCTTTGCTTGAGACCAGTGGACCTGAAAGAGCTACATTATTTGTTAGGGTAAGATACTGGAGCAGTAATGATGTGGGTAGTGGATTACATTGCATGTGTAAATAATAACAAGGAAGTATACTGTGACAATTGCCTAAGGTTCAAGTTGTGAGAGCAGAAACAACAAGTTGCATTCATACAATTTATGTAATACCTTCAACATAGAGAAATGACCTCAGATGTTTCTCACAAGCACAATCAAACAAATATTAATAATGAGACTTGCAGAAAGATTGGTAACCTGAGAGATTTGAGGTAATTGGGATTGTTGGGTTTTTTTAATTGATTTGGAATGTAATATCTAAAAGGATGGTGGAAGCAGTTTTAATCCTCCCTTTGAAAATGGAATTGGATGTATGTTTGTAAAAGAGAAAAATTGTAGCACCACGTGGAAGGGATTGAGACTAAATGAGCAGTTCTTTCAAACAGAGATAATAAGGTGTAGAGCTGCATGAACACAGCAGGCAAAGCAGCATCAGAAGAGCAGGAAGGCTGATGTTTCGGGCCTAGACCCTTCTTCAGAAAAATTCTTCAAACAGCCAGTTTAAATATAATGGTCTGAATGGCCTTCTCCTGTGCTTGATAATATCTTTTTTGGGTGTCAGAATTAGAAGGAGTCACAAAAACATGGTCAATGAGATAGGGCTTAAAAGAGGAACTTAGAATAATGAGAAATGGATTTATGTCAGAAACTATGTAGAAGTTTGTCTCTTGTTATAGAGCCAGCATGTATGAAAGATGAAAACACAAGTCGACTTCAAGACAAAATACCCACTGGCAAATTGTGTGATTGGAAGGGATGTGGAATGAAAATGTTGAGCAAAATTGCTCATGCTTTACTGAAGCACTTTTACACAAAACAAAGGAATGAATATAGTGGATCTCAACATAATGGAAATTTGCCAAGAATTGAATACTGAACATCCCATTCTTTATCTAACATCCTTAGAAAATGTTTGTGATTTATGAGATGAGAGGAGTCCGTGATGGGAAATGAAATGTTCTTATTCTTTTATCAACCAGCATCAAAATTGCCCTACTTCATATAGAACAAACCCAGACATAGAGTAAAACCACATCTATTTTGTCGAAACAATGTGCTTTAACCTCAAAACACTCATATCCCCTATATCTGACTACCTCATAGTTTCACTGAGATCATTTTTTTTGCAATGGCACCCTAGTGGATTGAGATTACAGAAAAATTACCCCTCTCGTACAGTGGGACTTATAAAGATGCACTGCAGTCAAATACAAGATAAAACAGTCAAAGTAGTGGAGAGCACTTAGCAACCACATCCTAGTATATTTACAAAGAGAGAAAATTAGCAGAATCTTAAAAAAAGCATATATAAGAACTGTATGGGAACGTCAAATAATATTGCTTGAATTTTAAATTTTGCACAAGGTGAAAGAACGAAGATCACCTTGGTCAGGCACAAGTTTTGAGTAAGATGCATTTGCATTGTCCACTGTTCAGATGGAGGTCATGACCCTGAGGAAATCTGATATATAATCTGCTAGTCCAGTCATGAGAGATGCTGGGCATAGTTTGCTGGGTTCTTGAGAGCCCAGTTTCTGATCATTTCTTATGTTCAGATTCAAATATTTGTGCACATCATTGTATTTTACTTCATTATTGAAATGCAACTGGGGGTTAGTATTAAATGCTTTTGATTTCACACCAATGCTAAGATGTTGCAGTGTAAATTCTGAGTTGGGCCTGACTTTGCCTTGGACATGGAGTACAATTTTGTTTGCATCTTCAGAGTGAAGCTGCTTCACCCTCCCATGGCACCTGTGCATATGTAGGCTCAATTAGCCAGCTAAAAAAATTGATATTTACCAAGTGAAGGTTTTCATTCACATGGTTGATTTGGCAGAATTCCAATATAACTCTAGGTTATGCCTGCTGTGTTTGCATCAGTGTGTTCCTGCGGTTTTGTATGATTTGACCCAAGACTAAAAGTAACTATGTGTAACAGTGGATGCTATGTTTGATTTCTTGTGTTATTAACATGGTGTTACCTGCTGTCTGTCTTTAGTGCATCTCGTGATTCAAAGGTTTTGTGAATTTGTAACAATCTATTAACAGTTCATGAAATGTTTACTCCTGCCTTCACTTCTGAATAGAAAATTTGACTTTGTGTTGTAATGTGTTTTCTAATTTATAGGACTTCTTAATTACTCAACTTATTGGTAAAGACCTGTTTGAAATGTGGCCTGTAATTAATCCCATGGGACTACTGGTCGAAGAGCTGAAGAATAGGAAGATGTCTCTTCCTGAGTCCAGACTGACGAGGCAGTCTGGAGCAAGCACTGTGCTACCTGTGTATTTTGTTGGACTGTACAGGTACGTGACAAATGTTAGTCAGCATGCTGTGGAATGGCTATAATTTAAACCCTAGGGTTAATAAATTTGGAAGGAATTGTTTTAAAAATATACCATTTCCTATTACATTTCAAATATTTCCTCTTGCTCATCATATAAATGTACTGCAGACTGTAAAACTTTAGATCTCAGAAATGAAGTTTAAAAATTGTTGCTGGGAGTGAAAGAGAAAAGCTGACTGTTTGGAACAATGGAAGGCAGGGTTGATGGTATGCTTGATTATTGAAAGCAAGTCTTGAGAGTTGCTGGATAGAAAGACAATTTAATGGCTGCAGGTCTGAAATGGTGGGGAGGGTTGCTGATTGGATGAGCAGGTGGCTATTGTGAATTTTATATTTGAAAAGGAGCTGGCAATGGGCATGATTTGCCTATTTGCTGTGATGTGTTGGGAAATGAGTTTTGGGAAGTGAGTTTGGGATTGCTGAACCACATCATGAAAAGACAGTGAAAATATTTGTATGAGCAGCAGCATTAATGTTAAGAAATGCTCCATTTAAGGACGGCTTATGCTTAAAACACTAATTTCATATGTGCAAGAGCTACCTAGGGAGGAGATTGCAGAGCCTTTGGCTTTGATCTTTTTGTCGTCATTGTCTACAGGAATAGTGCCAGAAGACTGGAGGATAGCAAATGTTGTCCTCTTGTTCAAGAAGGGGAGTAGAGACAACCCCGGTAATTATAGACCAGTGAGCTTTACTTCGGTTGTGGGTAAAGTGTTGGAAAGGATTATGAGAGAGAGGATTTATAATCATCTAGAAAGGAATAATTTGATTAGGGATAGTCAACACGGTTTTGTGAAGGGTAGGTCGTGCCTCACAAACCTTACTGAGTTCTTTGAGAAGGTGACCAAACAGGTGGATGAGGGTAAAGCGGTTGATGTGGTGTATATGGATTTCAGTAAAATGTTTGATAAGGTTCCCCATGGTAGGCTATTGCAGAAAATTCGGAGGCATGGGATTGAGGGCGATTTAGTGGTTTGGATCAGAAATTGGCTAGCTGTAAGAAGACAGAGGGTGGTGGTTGATGGGAAATGTTCATCCTGGAGTTCAGTTACTAGTGGTGTACCGCAAGGATCTGTTTTAGGGCCACTGCTGTTTGTCATTTTTATAAATGACCTGGATGAGGGCGTGGAAGGATGGGTTAGTAAATTTGCGGATGACACTGAAGTCGGTGGAGTTGTGGATAGTGCGGAAGGATGTTGCAGGTTACAGAGGGACATAGATAAGCTGCAGAGCTGGGCTGAGAGGTGGCAAATGGAGTTTAATGCGGAAAAGTGTGAGGTGATTCAATTTGGAAGGAGTAACAGGAATACAGAGTACAGGGCTAATGGTAAGATTCTTGGTAGTGTGGACGAGCAGAGAGATCTCGGTGTCCATGTGCATAGATCCCTGAAAGTTGCCACCCAGGTTGATAGGGTTGTTAAGAAGGTGTACGGTGTGTTAGGTTTTATTGGTAGAGGGATTGAGTTTCGGAGCCGTGAGGTCATGTTGCAGCTGTACAAAACTCTGGTGCAGCCGCACTTGGAGTATAGCGTGCAGTTCTGGTCACCGCATTACAAGAAGGATGTGGAAGCATTGGAAAGGGTGCAGAGGAGATTTACCAGGATGTTGCCTGGTATGGAGGGAAGGTCTTATGAGGAAAGGCTGAGGGACTTGAGGCTGTTTTCGTTAGAGAGAAGAAGGTTAAGAGGTGACTTAATAGAGACATACAAGATGATCAGAGGATTAGATAGGGTGGACAGTGAGAGCCTTTTTCCTCGGATGGTGACAGCTAGCACGAGGGGACATAGCTTTAAATTGAGGGGTGATAGATATAGGACAGATGTCAGAGGTAGATTCTTTACTCCGAGAATAGTCAGGGTATGGAATGCCTTGCCTGCAGCAGTTATAGACTTACCAACTTTAAGGGTATTTAAATGGTCGTTGGATAAACATATGGATGATAATGGAATAGTGTAGGTTAGATGGGCTTCAGATTGGTTTCACAGATCGGCGCAACATCAAGGGCCAAAGGGCCTGTACTGCGCTGTAATGTTCTATGTTCTACCTGATAGAGACATGTCTTCATGAAACCATTGCGGGTCCTGTGTTAATAGTTTTGTAGTCCTCGTATTGATGGGGTTTTGCAGGGTAATAAAGAAATAGTAATATATACCCATTAGGATGATATATTACTTAGCCTTTTATGTGATAGGCCTTTTGGAATGAGCTGGTAATGTTGATAAAAAACCAAAAGAACTGCAGATGCTGTAAATCAAAAACAAAAACAGAAGTTGCTGTAAAAGCTCAGCCGGTCTGCCAGCATCTGTGGAGAGAAATCAGAGTTAACGTTTCAGATCCGGTGACCCTTCCTTAGAACTGATGGTAGCTAGGAAAATATCGGTTTATACACCGAAGATAGGGTCGGGGGAGGGGGTAAGGGGTAAACGATGGGTAGGGATTGAACCCAAAGAGAGAGGAAAGCAATTGGATAGACAAAGGAGTTGACAACAATCTGGCTGGGAGGGTGAATCGCTGTTAATGGGGACTGTTAGTGACTAACAATAGGTAGCGTGTAATGTCAGGCTATGTGATAACAAGGCCTGGTGTGTGGGTTAGGGGGGCTAGGACATGGGAGAGTTTAGGCCCTAAAATTATTGAACTTGATGTTGTGTTTGGAGGGCTGCAGGGTTCCCGGAGTGGAAAATGAGGTGTTGTTCTTCCAACTTGCGCTGAGCTTTGCTGGAACACTGCAGCAAGCCTGCGACAGAGATGTTGGCCAGGGAACACGGTGGTGTGTTAAAGTGACGGGCAACTGGAAACTCTTGTCTTTTTTGCAGGCAGACGGTAGATATTCTACAAAGTGGTCACCCAATCTACATTTTGTTTCCCCAATATAGAGGAGACCACATTGTGAGCAGCAAATGCAGGAGACTAGATTATGGGAAGCGCAGGTAAAGTGCTGCTTCACCTGGAAGATTCGTTTGGGCTGTTGGATACTGGGCACAGAGGATGTAAATGGGCAGGTGTTACACCTTCGACGGTTGCAGGGGAATGTGCTGCGGGGTGATGTTGGGAGTGAAGAAAGAGTGGACCAGGGTGTCTGGTGGTGGCATCTTGCTGGAGGTGATGGAAATGGGCGCCTGTTGATCCTCTGGATGTGGATGCTGGTGGAATGGTAGGTAAGGACAAGGGGAACCCTATCACTTTTGTGGGCGAGAAGAGAGGGATGAGGGCGGAAACGCGGGAGATGGGTTGGAGCCGGTTGGGGAATCCTTGGTTGAGGAAGAAAGTGGACATTTCTGAGGCTGCCTTGTCGAAGGTGGCCTCATCTGAACAGAGGCTGCCTTGTCGAAGGTGGCCTCATCTGAACACATGCAACAGAACTGAGGCACTGACAGAATGGAATAGAGTCTTTACAGGGAATAGGGTACCAGGATGTATAGTCCAGGCAGCTGTGGGAGTTGGTGGTTTGTAGTGGTTATTAGTGGCCAGTGTATCCCCAGAAATGGAAACAGAAATGTCGAGGATGCAAAGCACAAGCTGGAAGAATATTTTCCACTTGGAGACCCCACAGCCCTCCAGACTCAGTATTGAGTTCAATAATTTTAGGGCCTAAACTCTCCCATGTCCAAGCACTCTATCCCACAAACCAGGCCTTGTTATCACATAACAAGGTGTAGAGCTGGTTGAACACAGCAGGCCAAGCAGCATCAGAGGAGCAGGAAGGCTGACATTTCGGGTCTAGACGCTCCTTCAGAAGATTTTCTGAAGAAAGGTCTAGGCCTGAAACGTCAGCCTTCCTGCTCCTCTGATGCTGCTTGGCGTGCTGTGTTCATCCAGTTCTACACCTTGTTATCTCAGATTCTCCAGCATCTGCAGTTCCTACTATCTCTTGTTATCAGATAGTTTGCCATTACACACTACCTATTGTTAGTCACTAACAGTCCCCGTTAGCAGCTTTCCTTTCTGATGAAGGGTTTAGGCCCGAAACGTCAAGTTTTCCTGCTCCTATGATGCTGCTTGACCTGCTGTGTTCATCCAGCCCCATGCTTGTTATCTCGGATTCTCCAGCATCTGCAGTACCTTTTATCCCCATTAGCAGCTATTCATCCTCCTAGCCAGATCATTGTCAACTCTTTCTTTGTCCAACTGCTTTTTTATCTCTTTGGGCTCTATCCCTACCTATTGTTTATTCCTTACCCCCTCCCTCCACCTACATTCTGCATATAAACCAACATTTTCCTGGCTATCATCAGTTCTGAGTGAGGATCACCCAACCCAAAACATTAACTTTTTCTTCACAGATGCTGAGCTTTTCCGGCAACTTCTGGTAATGTTGATTTTAGCTTATCATCATCTTGTAGATGGTCCATACTTTCATTACACATTCACCAGTGGCAAAAATAAGTTCATTGGTGTCATTGAGAATCTGGAGATCCGTACCTGTCACTTGTCAGATTACTAAAAGCTGCAGTTGTCTAGCATGAGTTGTTTCCCATACAGGGAAGTTTTGAGTGGAGCTGAAAATTGTGAATCTGTGAAATATAAGGTTTTGGAGTAGATTTGTAGCTCGGGTTGTGGGTGTTGAGGTTGGTTGACTCGCCGAGCTGGTTTGTTATTTCGCAGACGTTCTGTTACCATGCTGGGTAACATCCTCAGTGCAGCCTTCGATGAAGTGTCTGTGTGTTTTCCTGCCTGGTTTTTAAACTCTCGGGTCCATTGTGATGGATTGCGTCACTTCCGGTTTTCCTTCATAGTGGAATGTATATGGGGTCGAGTTCAATGTGTTTATTAATAGCATGCTTCATCGAGTGCCAGGCTTCTGGGAATTCTCGTGTCTGTCTCTGCCTAGCCTGTCCCAGGATCTTGGTGTTGTCCCAGTCAAAGTGGTGGTTCTCCTTGTCCATGTGGATTGAGATGAGTGAGTATTGGTCGTGTCTTTTTGTAGCCAGTTGGTGTTCATGTCCTCTTGTTGTTAGTTTCCTTCCTGTTTGTCCGCTGTAGTGTTTCTCGCAGTCACTGCAGGAGATCTTGAAGATGACATTGGCCCTGTCCATGGCGGGGAGTGGGTCTTTAGTTCAGGTGAGCAGTTGTTGTAGGGTTGACGTGGACAAGAAACCAGCTCGGCGAGCCAACCAACCTCAATCTGTGAAATGCTTACCTCCAAATATTGCAATTTTTAAATGAAACAGCTAGAAGCCATTGATTTGTTGGTGCTGCTTTGAGCAATGCAGTGATTTCTTGTGGTATTTTGTCTGTGCATAGTTGATATATGGTACAGTTGAAACGGGAGAAAGAGAAGAGTTGATGAATGGGGGTGAGAGAAGTGTCTGCAATGGAATCAAATATGAGAGTGCAGCAGTTCTATTTAGTTAAAATAGAGTGGAGAAAAGTGATTAACTCCTAAAAATGCATGAATACTTAAGAGGAAAAGTCTCTTTTGGGTCATTCAGTCCAGTTGTATGTATTAAATATTTCTAGAATTGTCATTTATTTTGCATAATTAAAAGTTTTATCCGAAGTTGTCTATTGGACTTTCAACTTGCAGGCATGAGTTTTTATTTTTAAGTTTTGCTCAACTTCCCTAAACTATTAGTTTTTTTTTCTTCCAATTGACTGTGTTGGATGAAAGGTTTGAATGGTTTGTGAAATAGTTACCTCATGAACCCTGCATTGTTCATGTTGCAAGCGACAAGTAACTCATCGATTTTAAGTTATACTTGGTTTTCAATCAGTAATAGCATCTGTCATACATTTATAACAAAAATGCAGTAGTACTGACCTGGAAATGCTGGGATTAACAGATATTCAATGTCTTGTTTCAGTGATAAGCAACTAATCGCAGAAGGACCTGGTGAAACCGTGCTGTCAGCAGAAGAGGAGGCAGCACGAGTAGCACTGCGTAAAATTTATGGCTATACAGAAAACAGACGACCTTGGGATTATTGAAATGCCACAAAGCAACCCACGGCAGCTAAAGTACTGAGCAATTAATGTGCTGACCTCATCCCATCTGACTTGTCATCAAGTATTAGTCCTATTTATAGGACATTAACCACTGCAAAGTGATGAATATTTGCAGAGCTGTAATAAAACCATTCAAAATCAGTTTTCAGTATTTATTACAAAAATTATTTGGGGCATTGTATCCTGATGATGTGTACAGTTCTGGTTGTCATGTTATGAAAAGGATATAGATGTACTGGAGAGGATGTTTAGAAAACTACAATGATACCAGAACTATGATGTTACGCCTCTCATGACAGAAGGAACCAGGTGATGTTATTTTTTGCCTCAAAAGAGATTATTGAAGTGTAACTTAATAGAGGTGTTTAAGGTTGAAAAAGATTTTAATGGGAAAAGATCAGGGCTTCTCCTTGAACAGGGCAGAGAGAATTAGGGAAGTGAGAGACTAGAACTGGAGCCTATAAATATGAGTCCTCAAGAAACAAAGCCGATTACAGAAAACTTATTTGCCTAAAGGGTGGTGGAAATGCAGATCTCTACCGCAGTGAGTAAAGTTTCTTTATTCATTAACAGGATGGAGACATCACTGGCTAGACCAGCATTTATTGCCCATCCCTAATCGTCCAGAGGGCAATTGCGAATCAGCCGCATTGCTGTGGGTCTGGAGTCACATGTAGGCCAGACCAGGTAAGGATGGCAGTTTCCCTCCCTAAAGGCCATTAGTGAACCCGATGGGTTTTTCCTGACAATCGACAATGGATTCATGGTCATCATTAGATTCTTAACTCCAGATATTTATTGAATTCACATTCCACCATCTGCCGTGGAAGGATTCGAACCCGGGTCCCCAGAACATTATCTGGGTCTCTGGATTAACAGTCCAACGATAATAACATTAGGCCATCGCCTCCCCCAAGTAAATAGTACAAAGGCATTTGTGGAATTCAGTTTGAGGAAAAAAGTTCACTGGAAGAAATGATGACAACCCTGAACCAGTTGTTCTCAGTGAAAATGTTAAATGACAGCATATGGTATGCATTTGAAGGAGAAAAGAATCAAGGGTTATTCTGATAGTTAGATGGGGGGAGGGGTGGGAGGCTTGCGTGGAATAAGTCCTAGCTGATCCAAATGGCCTGATTCTGTGCTATATGTTCCAGTGATAAAGAATTACTGGAGATCCATGTTCCAATTGGATTCTGAGGAAGGGCCACTGGACCCAAAACGTTAACTCTGTTTTTTCCTTCACAGATGCTGCCATACCTGCTGAGCTTCTCCAGCCACTTTGTTTTTGTTCCTGATTTACAGCATCTGCAGTTCTTTCGGTTGTTAGTGCAATTGGCTTGCACTGACTAAAATTTAAAGCTGTTTGTAAATGCAAATGTCATTTCAGTTGGACAATTTTTTTCGTGCTTTCTCAGTGATCCAAGTGGAACAGTTGGTGTAGGAATATTTTATTAGATTGACCTTGTAATTTTTTCAGGATTATTCCTAAATTAATTTGAGCTATAAGGAGTGGCTGAATAGGGGCTATTTTCCCTGGAGTATTGGAGGCTGAGGGATGACCTTATAGAGGTTTTATAAAATCATGAAGGGCATTGATAGGGTAATTAGACAAGGTCTTTTCCCAGGGGTGTGGGAGCCCAAAACTAGAGGACATCAGTTAAAGATGAGAGTGGAAAGATTTAATAGAGATCTAAGGGGCAACGTTTTCAAGCAGAGGGTGGTGCATGTGTGGAATGAGCTGCCAGAGGAAGTGGTGGAGGCTGGTATAATTACAACATTTAAAAGGCATCTGGATGGGTAAATGAATAGGAAGAGTTTAGAGGGATATGGCCAAATGTTGGCAAGTGGGATTAGATTTATAAAGGATATCTGGTCGGCACGGATGAGTTGGACAGAAGGGTCTGTTTCCATGCTGTATATCTCTATGACTCTAATTGAAACAAGAAATGCTCAGAACCTACCTGGCGATACAATGCAGAAAAAAATTTTGAGCCATTATAATGCCATGTTTTCAGATTTAAATTCACTATAAATGCACATGATAACATTTAAAGTTGGCAGCTTTTAAAACCATTTTCAGACTATGATTCTGAATGGCAGGAGATAATGAGAAGAATAACAAATGGATATCTGGAACAATGTGACAATTGACATTCATATTGAGGCCAAAACACAGCCCCCACCCCATCCAATTTGTGTTTTATTAAGCAGAGTCTGGTTACTTTCAGTGCCTTTAAGTTTTCTTCCACAGCTGCAGATGCTCATCTTTTAAGGGTGCAACTTCTGAACGATGTCTCCAGTACCACCTCTCCAGAATGCAGCTTAGCAGGAATATTGATTGAAGTCTCAACTAGTCATCCAGTGAGTGGGCAAAACTGTGATTTTTTTAAAAAAATTGAGTATAGGTAAGTGCAAAGTCATCTATTTCAGATACAAAAAAGTGATAGATCTGAATGTTTCAGAAATGGTCAAATTTTAGAAACAGTGTAGAAAGGAATTTGGATTAATTTACATAGATCACTAAAAGGTCATGGACAAGTGCAGAAAATAATCAAAACAGCAAATGGAATGACGTAAGAAGGTGTAGAGCTGGATGAACACAACAGGCCAAGCAACATCAGAGGAGCGGGTCTAGGCCCAAGACGTCAGCCTTCGTGCTCCTCTGATGCTGCTTGGCCTGCTGTGTTCATCAACCAGACTTGTTATCTCAGATTCTCCAGCATCTGCAGTTCATGCTATCTCTGAAACAAATAGAATGATGTCCTTTGTTTTGAATATTGAAAGGCAAAAGAAAAAAATGTTCCTCATATTTACACAAAGCTTTTCGACCACATCTGGATGAATCTATTCATTTCTGGGCTCAAATCCTAGAAAGGATTCTTTTGACTTTGGAGAGGGTGTGACACAGATTTACCAGAATAGTATCTGGATGCCAAGCATTAAAACGATTACAAAAGTGAGGGTTGTATTTCTCAAATTGAGGAAAATAAAGGATTTGCTTTGACCAAAATTTTAAAGATGAGTATATGCAGCAAATCTACTGGTTGGGAAAGCTAGAATAGATCCTTCAAGAGTGAAATTTGGAAAGTCTGTGTGTACAGGATATGGTAGTTTAACTCATTTCCACAAAGGCAGTTGGTGGTAGATCAGTTGTTAATTTCAGACATAAAACATTTGTCAGCCAAGCGTGTTAAAGGAATTGGGTCACATTAGTCATAATCTCATTGAATGGCAGGACAAACTTAATGAGTTGAATAACCTACTCCTGTTCATGTGATTTTTTTTTTTTTAAATACTACTTTCAGCATTGATCTGGAATCAGTATCCATTTCATTTTCCACTCTTGTGGAGCCTTAGTGTGAGAGAGAATTCATTGGTTGCATCTTTTTGGCATAGTCATGCTGATAATTTTTATTTATTTTATTGACACACTTTAATATTATATGCAAATCTGATACTGCAGACAGACATTGAGTTCCCATTCAAATTTGAGTCTGATGTTTTGAAATACATAAAAACTGAATCAAAGCTATTACCCTTGGATTCCAAAATATAGAGGTATTGATTTGATGTTAAAGACACTTCTATGCAGGGAATCACATTGGTCATTAATGAGTAGTAATTTCAATCACATATGATTGTTATTTACTGGCAGCCTGTACCTATTCCTTGTTGTCGATTTGCACCAACTTGTTTTGAGGAAGGGTTACTGGACCCAAAATGTTAACTCTGTTTTTTCCTTCACAGATGCTACCGGACCTGCTGAACTTCTCCAGCAACTTTCTTTTTGCTCCTGATTTACAGCATCTGCAGTTCTTTCGGTTTTTATTTAACATTCAGACTTGGGCATGATTAAGTTTTGAGCTACACAAGTGTCAGGCTGTGACCACCCCCGTTGACAGCATATCTAACCACCATTCAATAGCATTACCAACATTGCATTTCTTCCACCAACAATATCTTGAGGGTCACCACGGACCTGAAAATTAACTGACCGGCTGCATAAATACAATAGCTGGTCCCAAATTTCTGCGTCCCAAAGCCTTTCCAAGGCACAAGTCAGGAGCAAGATAGAAGACTCTCCACTTGCCTGAATCAGTGCAACTCCAAACACACGAGGTTTGATTCCACCCAGGATAAAGCAACATTGTTAACTGGCACCTCATCCATGATGTTTAATGTTCATCCTTTTCATCATCAATGCACAGTTGCAGCAGTGTGTCCCATCAACAGGATGGACTTTCAGCAACTTGCTAAAGCTTCTTTGTTAATAATAGCCAAAACCCACAATCTCTACCACTTAAAAAGGAAAAAAAGCAGCAGGCACACATTAACCCCACCCTGGCATGGAAATATATCACTGCTCCTTCATCCTGGCTAGATCAAAATCCTGGAACTTCCTAATTAACAGCACTGTGCAAATACCTTCTCCATATTGATTGCAGGGGTTCAAGACAGTGTCTCATTACCACCTTCACTCAGCCAGTTAGGGATTGACAATGAATGCTGTCTCTACCAGTGACATTGACATTCTGTGAAATGATTAAAATAAAAAAGAATTGCTTTTAGATTATTCTAAAGTAAATAGATGCTGCTTCATATTCTTTGGAGATGTATCTGGTTCATACTGAAATAGATGAAGTCAGAGAAAAAAAACAAAGTTGCTGGAAAAGCTGAGCAGGTCTGGCAGCATCTGTGAAGGAAAAAACAAGAGTTAATGTTTTGAGTCCAGTGACCCTTCCTCAGAACTGACAGTGGCTGGGAAAACTTAAGTTTATATGCAGAAAAAGGGGGGCGGGGATGGGGTAGGGAGCAAACGATAGGGTAGAGCCTAAAGAGAGACAAGAGCAGTTGGATTGACAAAGAGTTGCTAACGATCAGGCTGGGAGGGTGCATAGTTGTTAATGGGGACTATTAGTGGCTAACAACAGGTGGTGTGTAGTGGCAGGCTATGTGGTAACAAGGCCTGGTGTGTGGGATAGGGGGCTGGGACATGGGAGAGTTTAAGCCCTAACATTATTGGACTCAATATTGATCCAGAGGGCTGCAGGGTCCCCAAGCAGAAAATGAGGTGTTATTCTTCCAGCTTGCGTTGAGCTTCGCTAGAACACTGCAGTAAGCAAGGAACAGGGTGGTGCATTAATGTGGTAGGCAACGGGTAGTTCAGGGTCTTTCTTGAAAACAGACCGTAGATGTTCTGCGAAGCGGTCTCCCAGTCTACGCTTCATTTCTCCAATGTAGAGGTATAATGCCACAGTGAGTTAATGTCCCCCACCAACTCCTAAATGGCCACCATCCTGTCCCAGGGTTTAGTTATGGAATTCTTCATCTATATCCAGTGCAATGCTCTTTACCTTCTTAACGCTTTCGTGGATATGATCAGCTAAACGGGTAATATTTTCTGCTTCATCAGGAATATAGGTACAACATTCTTGTTCTGCTGCCACATAAGTGCTGCCTTTCTCTGCTAACAAGAAGTCTAATGCTAATCGATTTTGTAATGCAACTGTCCTGACAGCGACCAGCTCAGAAGACAAATGAGATCTGGCTTTAGTGGTTCTGTCTAAGCCATTGGCCAGGAGCTTGGTAATTTTTTCAAGAGCTGAGGCCATATTAATCAATTCATGAGCAGCTTTACCAGTCCCATACATAGGGAAGGCTATCATGCAAAATCATTCAGTTTCAGTAATGGCTCGTTTTTTGTTTTCCACGTCCTTGCAGTAAGGATATTGTGGACGAATGACGAATGTGAGGAACTATGTAGGCTAAATATCAAGATCCTGTCCAAATTGGGGGCAACCAGGCATATGCACAATGGCCACAAACAAAATAGGTACCGTTACAGGGCACAAATCGAGTTACAAACGTGTGAGATCATACCTGGGTCCATGACTGATTGTTGATGAGATTGGTAAATCTCAAAGGGCTACGTCCAGGGCCCAAAAAGGTTATGCGTGAGTCAAGTTGCGTCCAAGTGTAGTTACTACCGAAAACATGGGTAACATTACAGTATTGCTGGCATGAACAATTTCCCTTGAATGTGCCTTTCCCCTGTGTCTCATTCTGTGTAAAGCAAAGAGAAATATTTTGGTCTGCCTTTGGGCCAAGGTTGAAATAAGGGGGAGATGTAAGAGGTATTAGTGCTATTGTTATTATAATTGGGTTAGTACCATCCTGTAAAGGTGGTCAGATCATATCCTGCCAATTTCCATTGTGCCCTATCTGGGTCCGTATTTACCACGTGGCATCTGTCATTGATAGTCAATCCTTTTCTCTCTCCTGATTCTGAGCTATTTTGTCTCAATACCCATTTGGCTACTTCAGGGGCATTAAAAGGAATAGCCTGTAACAGAATTCCCCTTGTTGAGTCTATTGGCACATGAGTGCATACCCAAAAGGAGGACACATTCAAACATATAGCATATTCATAGCTTAATGACAAAAAGGAGTTATGCAAACTCCATTCATAGAACATAGAACAATACGGTGCAGAACAGGCCCTTCGGCCCTCGATGTTGCGCTGACCTGTGAACTAATATAAGCCCATCCCCCTTCACTATCCCATCATCATCCATATGCTTATCCAAGGACTGTTTAAATGCCCCTAATGTGGCTGAGTTAACTACATTGGCAGGCAGGGCATTCCACGCCCTTACCACTCTCTGAGTAAAGAACCTGCCTCTGACATCGGTCTTAAATCTATCACCCCTCAATTTGCAGCTATGCCCCCTCGTACTAGCCGACATCATCGTCCTAGGAAAAAGACTCTCACTGTCCACCCTATCCAATCCTCTGATCATTTTGTATGTCTCTATTAAATCCCCTTTTAGCCTTCTTCTCTCCAATGAGAACAGACCCAAGTCCCTCAGCCTTTCCTCATAAGACCTTCACTCCAGACCAGGCAACATCCTGGTAAATCTCCTCTGCACCTTTTCCAATGCTTCCACATCCTTCCTGTAATGGGGTGACCAGAACTGTACGCAATATTCCAAGTGAGGCCACACTAGCGTTTTGTACAGTTGCAGCATGACATCACGGCTCCGGAACTCAATCCCTCTACCAGTGAAACCTAACACACCGTATGCCTTCTTAACAGCACTATCAACCTGGGTGGCAACTTTCAGGGATCTATGTACCTGGACACCAAGATCTCTCTGCACATCCACACTACCAAGAATCTTTCCATTGACCCAGTATTCTGCCTTCCTATTATTCTTCCCAAAGTGCATCACTTCACATTTATCTGCATTGAACTCCATTTGCCACCTTTCAGCCCAATTCTGCAGTTTATCCAAGTCTCCCTGCAACCTGCAACATTATTCCACACTGTCCACCACTCCAGCGACTTATGCTCCATCTTGGGGCTGCTAATACCCTAAAGTCCCAGTAAAATCAGGATCAGCTTCATGCTGTCAGATCAGGGAGGGAGCCTCCATCAAATTTGCACCTAGTCCTGTGGATCCAGCCTGGTTTTCCTTGTACTTTGATCGCTGTTCGGGTTGTCAGTAGAACTTGCTACAGGCCCTTCCACCTCGGAGAAAGAATCCTTTGCAAGTGGTTTAATGTAAACAAGGTCACCGGGTTTAAAGGGGTGCATATTCCCTTCTCGGGGTTTCAGCAGGGCAGCTATTACTTTCTCATGATTTATTCGAGCAGCATCACTTAATACTTGTGCATACTGCAGAGTCTTTTCATCCACCCAAGCTAGAGCAATGTCTGGACCAGTCATAGGAGGTTTTGTACCCGTTGTCATAGGTCGTCCCATTAATATCTCAAAAGGGGTTAATCCCGTTGTCCTATTTACCTGATTTCTTAAGGTGTAAAAGGTAATGGGGAGGGCCCCAGGCCATTTTAGTCCAGTATCTGCACACACTTTGGCACTCTGAGGAGGTGATAAACCCCTGATTTTTCCAGAGGGTGCCAAAATCATGTACCACTGCAAAGGCATAGCGGGAATCTGTGTTTCTGTTAGCCGATGTTCCTGCGGCAAGAATGCAGGCACGAGTGAGCGCGAAGAGTTCGGCTGCCTGTGCAGATGTTCCAGGGGGCAAAAATTTCGAAAGTCTCGAAAGGAGTGACAACAGCATTACCGGCCATAGCGGCGGTATCACAGGGACGGAAGGAGGAGCCATCAGTAAACAATATGAGGTCAGGATTGTCAAGAGGGGTAGAATGTAGGACGGGACGAGGAGAGGTACCCGAGTCAACAAGTTGCAGGCAATCATGATCAGAATCAACCAATGTGTCGGGGAGCAATGAGGCAGGATTGACGGATGGGGCGCAGCAAAAGGTGACATTGGGTTTGGACAACCTCATATCCATTCCTTCAGGCAGCAGAAAAATGCTGCGTAGCAACAGAATTTAATTGTAGCAACACAGCATGAGGAGCCAGGACGATGCAAGGATGGTCAATTGAGGTTGACTTTTCCAGCATAACGGTGGTGGCTGTGACGGAACGTGGACAACAGCGGGAAGGTGAGCTGAATAGTAGGCCACTGGGCGCTTAAGACCACCGTGTTCTTGCATAAGAATACCACTGGCGAAGCTATCCTTTTCACTAACATACAGGGCGCAAGGCTTATTATAGTCTGGAATACCAAGAGCGGGAGCTTGTGTGAGGGCCTGGCGGAGCTCCTCAAAGGCCTGCACCCGATCTCCCATCCACTCAATGTTAGGAGGATGCTCTCACAAGGTGGTTTCACGAAGGACAGCATCCATGCGGCGATACTCCGGAATCCATTGACGGCAGGAGTTGACCATGCCCAGAAATGATAACATCTCCTTTTGTGTAGAAGGGCGCAGAGCTTTTAAGATAACAGTGATTCTCTCTGGATCCAGGCAACATGTGCCATCAGCGAGGACATACCCCAGCTACTGCACTGTTGACTGATAGAGCTGCAATTTGGAGGCCGAAACCCGGTGACCCTTAGAGGTGAGAATGACACAGGAGTGCGACAGTGTCCATGGCGCAAGCCTCAATGGTCGTAGAAACAACCAAAAGATCCTCAGCATACTGCAAACTGTTGCTGTCGCGGGACAGGGCTAAATCGAGCCAGTCTTTCCGAACCGCAGTATATAAACCACAGGGCTTTCAGTGTATCCTTGGGGCAATCGAGTCCAGGTATATTGCTGGCTACAGTAGGTGAAGGCAAACAGATACTGGCTTTCCATCGTGAGGGGTATTGAGAAGAAGGCTGAGCAGAGGTCAATGATTGTGTAGCGTGTGGAGTCGGGCAGCAAGGAGGAAAGGATGGTTTTGGTGTCGGGAACCATAGGAGTAATGGGGATAACAATCTGATTTATGGCACGCAAATCCTGAACAAAACGCCATTCGTCCTTCCGTCCAGGCTTAGGGGTTGGTAAAATGGGTGTATTACAGGGGCTCTGTGTGGGATGTAGAACGCTTTGGCACAAGAGGGCATCAATAACTGGGCGAATGCCTTCCTCTGCTTCTTTGGACAGACGGTATTGCCGAATGGAGGGTAAGGAGACACATGAGGCTCAGCAGAGGTCACGAGACCAACATGATTTTTATGCAATGCCCACAAGGAAGAGGGAGCAGTTCGGGGGTGTGAAAGCGACAAAATGTAGTCATTCAACAATCAGGACGGAAGTGAATGCAGCCGGTGCGGGAGGAGTAAATTTCAACTGTAATGGATCCCCAACTGGGGAGCGAGAGGTCAACAGAAGTGGCGGGCGAAGCGTTTAATCACAGGCCCAATATCTTTTGATTCAGCAGGAGCTTTTACAGCTAAGGTGACATGGAGAACCGACTCGGAACCCATCGCAAACAGGGGCCCTTGAGTCGAAGATAAATAGACAGCAGCATCTAGTCCCTGAGGCTCGTAGAATAGGGTACCCCCAAACTGGAGAGGCGAACTCTCCGACAAATAAGGGGCCGCTTGCCGGGAGTATTCAGCTGACACCGGGCCCACAGAGAACAGGGCCATGCAGTGTGCTCGGGTAAGGAATCTGCAGGTAAGAAGCAGGTGACAGAGACTACGTAGGGGTGCAGGCGGGAAGGCTGCAAGTACATCCGTTAGCTGAACTGGGAATTTTTCCGAAGGATTATTGTGCATTTGCCAACAGTGCAAAGTATCTTTGTTATGTGCGGGGGCAATTTCTTGGGGGAGCATGTTATAAACCTGCGGGATTGCAGATTCGGGCAACTCGAAAAACAGTCCTTGTAGGGTGCAATGAAGCGTAGCACCAAGCTTACACAGAGCTCGGCGGCCGAGCAAACAAACCGGGGAATGCTTTGCAATAACAAAAGTTTCATCAATGGTTCGGCCACGGATTGTCATAGGGACAGGATCGGTTCCACCATAGGGATACCAGCAATTTCAACGGTGGATATATGGATACACATAGGAACATCCACAGAGGGGGGGAAACAGACAAAACAGTATCACCGGAATTGATAAGAAATTGGACGTGTCTCCCATTAATATTGACATTTGCCACAGGATTTTCATGGGGAGAGGATGAGAGTTGAATCATAAATGCATGTATAACCCCCTCATGCCCCCCCCCCATTGACTCTGGGGGAAAGGGTTATGAAATGTAAAAGGGACCTTATTGGACTGAGGAGGACCAGCAATCTTTTCATTAGTGTTAGTGGAGCGGTGGCAATCCCTAGCCCAATGTCCTTTGCCACCGCAACGACGGCAAATATCCTGACTCCTATCTCTGGGTGTCCCTCGCCAGGTACAATTTCACTAACCTTCCGGGTGAGCATGGGATCATTCCATTGGGGGGGGGGGGGTTGGATTGTTCTACGAATTAACCCTTTGGGTGTTTGGCTTTTTTGAATAACCCTTGTCAATCCATATTGGTGAGAGAAGTGGTAAGTATCATTCCGATTTTGACGTTGCCAGTTTAGATTAACCAGTTTCGAAGCTTGCGCAATAGTGGGGTCCATACAATTCCATAAGGTTTGAGTGGCCAATGGACCATTATCATCAAGTGCGATCCCTGCCAAAGATTCCCAAGTATCCCTAAACCTAGCCAGGAAGTCCATTAAAGATTCCCCTTTTCTCTGCAAACAGCGGGTAACCTCCCCGAAATCACCGTGCTGTCTGGCCACGTTCGTAACAGCGTCTTTAGCTTTAGCTTGATGCCAGGTGTCTCGGCTCTCATTGCCAGGCTCTGAGTCGTCTGCGTCAAGCCAATCACCATTTTGACCTCTTAGCAGCGCAAACAGGTCCTTCACACCAGACCAGGAGGTGCCATAGGCAACCTTAAGCAACAACAAAACATCCCTTGGGGGAATTATAGATTTGACAAGTCTGCTCCCTAACCTGTCCTTCCTCTCACCTATCCCCTCCTCCTACCTCAAGCCCCACCCCCATCTCCTAGCCTCATCCTGCCCCCTTGACCTGTCCGTCCTCCTTGGACTGACCTATCTCGCTCACCTTTACTGGTTCCATCCCCACCTCTTCGACTTGTCTGCCTCCTCTCCACCTATCCTCTCCTCTATCCATCTTCTATCTGCCTCCCCCTCTCTCCCTATTTATTTCAGAACCCCCTTCCCCTCCCCCATTTCTGATGAAGGGTCTAGGCCCGAAACGTCAAGCTTTCCTGCTCCTATGATGCTGCTCGGCCTGCTGTGTTCATCCAGCTCCGCACCTTGTTATCTCGGATTCTCCAGCAGCTGCAGTTCCTATTATCCCAGAAGATTTTCCTTGGGCGCTGGTGATTTGGGGTAGGTACCTGTGGACGGCGCACGAGGAACTGGCGCCGTGACCAGCGTTAACCTGATCCGCTTTGGAACTTTTTTTTAAAAGGATGTTGGTGACGGGCCGCAACTTCTAACCATTTCTTAAAACAGCACATCATGTAGTCGTTATTCCAAGTGGGATCACCCTACCCGCGTTCTGTCAAATCTTTCCATTGGTGTAGCTTTCTCAAAAGTACCGCCACAGAAGGGCCAGTCCCCGTGGGAGCACCCATACAGGTCGCTAGAAAATGTAACAGTACCTGCTGTCTGCAGTTTCACGCTAAACCTCATCAGCAGGGGAGCCGGGAGCTACCAGGGGATCACCCAATTCTTTTTCAACTTGTCTTATTCTTTTTGCTGTCTTCTTCCTCATTTTCACCGGAAATTCTTTTTCTTCCAGGGTCCTTTCATTCGTGCTGGTAGAGTTACCCACTAGTACAAAACCCACTTTAAACAATAGAATCACAATAATCTATACAATATACTACAGTATACCATTTTAATCTATCTTATCCTAATAACCAGATCCCCTCACCCACAAGCGCTCATTAGTACCTCAGTTCTCAAAGTCTGATCGCTTCCTAGTGTGGACACAATTCAATTACACGGAGGGTTTTAGAGCGAGTTTCAATCTTCCTCACGTGATCTTGCCTTTTCCCTTCTCACCGATCTAACTAGACCAGATCAGGGTGGCTCACCGGCTGGGCGAAACTCGGATCTAGGCCCGAAACGTCAGCCTTCCTGCTCCTATGATGCTGCTTGGCCTGCTGTGTTCATCCAGCTCTACACCTTGTTCCCTCATCAGGGATCGTGCCCAATCCTACCCAGTTCGGATCCTGTCAATTAGAGATCCTGCCGACTACGCCAAACTTCCACAGTCGGAATAAGATGCAAGGATTCAGTATGTGGAAGTTTCAGAGATGGAAAGGAAACATGCCACATCTAGACTTTTTTTGTACAATGCTTTATGGACAAATATTCGTTAGAGCACATTGAAACAAAAAGTCACTTTTGTGTTTTGATTTCCCACCACAGAGAAGCTGTTACTCCTTTCACTGTGATTGTAGACAACATTGATCTGACTGTAGGCCTATTACAGGGGTCTACTGCACCTCCTCTTAGGTGTTCTGCAGATATAAATCGCAAACTCCAACAATTATTTGCATTACTGACCATCACTTCCAGTATACCAATAGTGCAAACCAGTAGTAAAGTTTGAGTTGTGCACCATCTTTGGGTACACCTCTCATGCATGCAGGAATAAAAGTTTAAACAAAGAAACCGGAGTCTCATCTATTTGAAAGAGGGATTAAAGGGTTAAATCACACTTTCACGCTGCCTGTCATAAACTCAAAAGTATACACATCTTCTCCATTAACAGTACAAAAGTCCTGCCACCTACTTGATTGCAATGATGTATTTAGGTCACTGATCCAGAATTACTCTCTGACCTTATTTTAAGTTCAACTTCTGTAGATGATAATAAATATGTATATGATAAATATGTATCATACACCTTTCATCACAGAGTACTTTGATTAAAAAAAAAGACCGGTACCATGATCAAAGGATGACCTCCCTCACTTTTTTTGATTCAACCATTGCCTCTTGACATTCAATGGTATTACCATCATTAAATCCACTACTATCACAATCCTTGAGCATAGCATTGACCAGAGTCTTAACTGGATCAGTTCTAAAAATACTGCGGCTACAAGAACAATTAGATGCTGGGAATTCAGTGGTAACTGTTTCACCTCCTGATTCCCCAAAGCCTTTTCAAAATCCATGAGGCACAATTCAGGATTATGATGAAATATTTTCGCTTAGCTTGAAGAATGCACATCAAAAAGGTCAGTCAAACAACCTGCTTCGTTGACATCCTAGCCACCACAGCCTCAGATGCTGCCTGACCTGCTGTGTACATTCAGCATTTAATTCTTCCTTTAAAAAAAGCTTGTTAATGTTTCCATGGAAAGACTGTTGTAACTGTAAAAACATGTTGCAGTCTTGTGAAACTGCTGATTTAGAAACCATCCTAAAGACTGGAAACCCAACTTTTTAAAAGCAAATTACCAGGGATGTTGCAACACTGAAACAGGAACAAATTACTAGAAGTACGAAGAAGAGAAACAGGGTTCATGTTTCAGCTTAAATAACTTTCATCTGTATAATTCTGATAACTCCCTTGGGGAGCATTTCCAACATTTTATGTTTTTAGCTGTATCCTTGTGACACCAAGGGTCCTTAATACATGAGGTAACAGTGTTGTAAAGACTGTGATTTTATTTCGATTAATTCATTGGAACATAGAAACGACAGGAGATACTGATAGAGGAGACAGTTCAGTTAAATTTACTACTTTATGCCCTTAAGTATCTTCAAAATAAACATTTAGCCTAAATTTAAACTTTTTTCACTTTAATCTGTAGAGTGATCACCCTAATTTTTCCCCCATTTTATCATGTGGCTAAAGGAGAAGAAAATGAAAATACAATCTCCACACTCATTACTGTTTTTAACCACACATTTGCCTCAATGCAACCAAAAAAAAATCTTTTCAAGTAACTAAAAAGGGAGTGCAATTGTCTACAACCAAAATACATGATTCACAGACTCCACAAAATAAACAGAGATAAAAGGTACTGCAGATGCTGGAGAATCCGAGATAACAAGCATGGGGCTGGATGAACACAGCAGGCCA
>JAHRHZ010000288.1:13210308-13279821 GCA_024137785.1 Ginglymostoma cirratum | reverse complement strand
AAACCCTTCATCAGAAAATTTTCTGATGAAGGGTTTAGGCCCGAAACGTCAAGTTTTCCTGCTCCTGTGATGCTGCTTGGCCTGCTGTGTTCATCCAGCCCCATGCTTGTTATCCCACAAAATAAACAGTTGGGCTGCGAGTCCACAATCTACAGTTACATGTACTGCTGTCTACAAGAAAGTGGGAGGACTCCCATGTGGACAGCCTCCAGTAGCCGGTGGTAAATAAGCACGCCAAGGATTGCCCTGGTGTAGGATAAAGGAGTCGAAGTGGATGGTGTGCAGCAACAGCCTGCACAAAAATCATCTCCATGCCAGGCGGAAGGACATGGATAGCATTCCCATGAAGCAGCTCAGGTTGAGGGGCATGAGCTCCTTAAGGAGGTTCAGGACCCTGAGGCCAATGTGAAATTCTGTCCGACCACGTGGATGGGATTCCACCGCACACCTGAGCATCCTCCTAACTGGTGCACAATGTCAGGTCTGAACACCACTGTTTTCAGGAGATAGATGGCATCAGTAGTGAACTGCTTAAATGGTGGTTTTATAGTGTGTCTACAGATTACAAGGTTCCAACCAAATAGTTATACATAGAGAAATGGGTGAGTCAATCTGATAGTGTTGGCATCGTCTCCATTCCAGGTTAGTACACAAGACTATATTATCCAAACATATTCAAACTAACACATGATTATATCATCCAACGATATAACAAGTTCACGTAATCTAACTAAGTTAGTTGACACTTAACTGGGCAAGAAGCGCTGGCCTAGCCAGCAACTCCCACATCCTGCAACTGGTAGACAAAAATGTTTGTTCGTGTATTTAATCTGAAAACCTATGCTGCTCCCCCCACCTTTCACAGAGTAGATCATAGAATCTTTACAGTGTGGAAATAGGCCCTTCGGCCCAACAATTCCACAACGAACCTCAGAGCATCCCACCCAGACCCATCCCCCTATAACCCACTTAATCTACACATCCCTGAACACTACAGGCAATTTAGCATGGCCAATCCACCTAACCTGCACATCTTTGGACTGAGAGGGGAAACCGGAGCACCCAGAGGAAACCCACGCTGACACGGGGAGAATGTGCAAACTCCACACAGACAGTCACCCGAGGCTGGAATCAAACCAGGATCCCTGGCGCTGTGAGGCAGCAGTGCTAACTACTGTGCCACCCTAACAAAGCCAAACAAAGCCATTAATTTTGTTCAGACTTCAATTCAGAAGAAACAAGAGTTTTCATTGAAAAGGGAAAGGGTTTATTCTTAGGAGTTTTTTTTAAGTCTAGCTCAGGGGAGGCAGGCACTATAGGAGGATATCATTTCTAACAAAATTTAAAAGGCAATTTAAGCTTTCAGCCCAGACGACCCACTTTCCTTAATTTACATCCATTTTACAACTGTTTCCCTTTCACCCTAATTAGCAATCTCTTTGATCTTTTGCACTGAGCCTCCACACCATCTGTTCAGCTGGCTCCTCCTCTGCCACAGTCAAAAGGATATATTAAAAGAAAAATTGTGTCCGAACCCTTTCAGTTTTGTTATTTCAGAAGCTGGAGACTTGATTTCTATGTGATTTGATTTCTTATTGTCACGTACGAAGATTCAAATGAAAAGTATTGTTTTGCATGCTAACCAGACAAATCATACTTTACATAAGTTCATCAAGGTAACAGAACTGAATGCAGAATATGGTGTTGTTAGCAACAGAGAAGATGCAGACAAAGATCAATTCTACCTTGAGAGGTCTGTTCAAAAAACAGCCCAATGTTGTACCATAAGGCTGTTCTGGACAATATTTATCACTTGACCAATAACTGAACAATCTGACCAATATCTCTCAAATATCTATGGAACAGGAGGAGGTCTGTTGTGCCCATCAAATATTGTCTGTGGAGTAAAGGTGCTGGAGAAACTCAGTAGGTCTGGCAGTGTTTGTGGAGAGAGATAACAAGAATTAATGTCTCAAGTCCAACAAAACTCCTCTTCAGAACTTAACCTTAATACAAGGTACAACTAATAGGAAAAGAGCAAGTAATGAATGAAAACAAAGCAACAAGTGTAGGCAATGAGGGTGAAACATTGCCTATTGCAATGTCTATGATTACAAACTCATTTAAAGAGGGACCTTTCAACTAAACAGTTGCATGACTGAACTTGACCAGCAGAATACAAAAAGAAAATGAATTTGGCCAGAGTATGAATTTCAAAAAAATTGCTGGAAACGTACAAAAGGAATATGAAAGATAAATAGCTTAACATTTCATGTGAGATCATTAGGAGCTGATATGTTGTAAACTGGAGAGTCTGTTTCCGTGTTAACTAGAGAAATGGAGCAAGAATAAACTTCAGAACATTGGCAAGACCAAACACAGACTGAGTGACCACTTTAAAAAGCGCCTCCACTCCATCCATAGGAACGGCCCTGACCTCCTGGTTGCTTGCAATTTTAATGGACCACCCTGCTCTCCTGTTAGCATTTCTGTCCTGGGCCTGTCGCAATGCTCCAATGAAGCTCGTGAAACAACATGTCATTTCCACTTAGGCATTTTAACAACCGAGATCTCAAAGTTTAATTCAGTAACTTCAGAAAGTGACAGCATAATGTCAGTTCTCCCTTAACAGACATGTATTGTTTGCTTTAAGTAGAAAGGATCAATTCTCTCCATTTCACACCTTGATTTGTATTCCAGTTTACATCTCCATTTCTATTTCATCACAAAAACCCCTTTGTCTTTAATAATAAAGAACTGCATACGTTGAAGATCTGAAACAAACTGCTGGAGAAATTCAGCAGGTGTGGCAGCTTCTGTGGAGATAAAGTAGGTTAACATTTTGAGTCCAGTAACAACTCTTCAAAAGATTCTTGTTTGTCCTTTAGATGATAGTTTCCAATCAATACTGTTCAGAGATAAAAGGTACTGCAGATGCTGGAGAATCCGAGATAACAAGCATGGGGCTGGATGAACACAGCAGGTCAAGCAGCATCATAGGAGCAGGATGTTATTACACCCAACCCCCACCCACCTTCAGCACATATACCACCTTTTTCCTTGTTTAAATTGGTTCGAAGGGTTATTAGACCCAAAACATTAACTCTGTTTCTCACCATAGATGCTGCCAGACCCGCTGAGTTTCTCCAGCAATTTCTGATTTTGTTTCAGATTTCCAGAACCTGCAGTTCTTTGTTTAAAACGTTACGCCACATTTATTGAGCAGGTGACACTTGCCCTTTTTGCTCCGGGCCTTTACAGTATCCTTAGGATACAATAAAAATCCACTATTCTTTCTAAACCCCTTTCAGTTCTGAAGAAGTGTCACATTGAACTGGAAACGTTAACTCTCTCTCTCTCCACAGCAGCCAGGCCTGGGGGTCCGTCACTAATCTCCTCCCCCGGACCGGAAATGGTGTGATGGTTTCCGCTCGGGGTCCTGTGTGTCCGCACCTATTCCGTCCCCCGCCGCAGGTTGCGCTGTTGTTGCTGCTGTCGCCGCTGTCTTTTTATCTCGCTCGATCTGGTCTCCATGGCGGCCAAGCGAAAGCAGGAGGAGAAGCACCTGAAGCTGCTGCGGGACATGACAACGCTGCAGCACAATAGGAAATGCTTCGACTGCGACCAGAGAGGCCCGACCTATGTCAACATGACCATCGGTTCCTTCGTCTGCACCTCCTGCAGCGGAATCCTGTGAGTGAGAGAGGCCCGGCTAGGCCTTCCCTACAGCCAGCCCCGCACAAAGCAACGGGTTGGGGGGGAGCGGTGGAGAGAGAGATAGAGATGGCACAGGGAGAGGCACATACACACACAAACAACCCGCCCCGAGCATACAAAGGAGGGGTGGAGTATTGCAGGAAGAGCAAGTCCAGAGAGGAAAACAAAAATCCACACGGAATCGGGGCGGATTGGTGGGTGGAGGCGAGAGAGAGAGAGAAAAAAAAACACTCTATTCTGCAAATCTTGAAGAAAGGGGGAGATTCTGGAGGTGGAGGGAGAAAGGCTCAGGCTGAGTAAGAGAGTTTCCCGTAGAGGTGAAGGGAGCATTGTGGAATGGGGGTGGTGAGAACAGATCCCACGGACAGGGATAGAGATGAAGTCATCTTTCAGAGTCACAAAGGGAGAAGGCGTCCATGCCGTAGTCAGCGGAGAGAAATGTCAAGATAGACCCCAGAGATGCTGAGAGAGGGAGAACTGGACCAAGAAATTCTTGGAACAAGTAATAGAGAAAGGGAGAAAGATAGAGCAGTCTAAGTAATTAATGAAAAGAGAAAGGATTACTAACCAGATTAGAGAATGAGGGAGAAAACTTGCCGGATGCAGTGTCTCAAAACCGAGATCCATGAGGTGGGGCATTGAAACAATCCCTGATGTAGTACAGAGTGGGCTAGCTAACGCATGGGGAAGGGGAGAGCATTGTGTGTTGGGAGACTATGTATGAAAGAACATTGAAAGCAGCGCCAAAGTAAATTCCACTTGTGTTAAAAATATTATTAAACTCTTTACCTACAGCGCTTTTATACTAGATGGGGGTGGGGAGAATGTCTGTTATTACTAATCAATTTGAAGAGGGATAATTCAACAAAACAGTTTGGTAACCACTACAGGACTGAACTTAACCAGCAGCAGATTGTAAAATGAATGTGAATTTGGGCTTGCTATGATTTTCCAAAAGGTAGCTTGGAATGCAAGAGAGAAGTTTTGTATGCGAAAGTAAATGATTCAATATTTCATGTGAGTTCCTGAGTAGCAGATATATTGTAAATAGGAAAGTCCCTTTAAGGGTTAACCAGAGAAATGGAACAAGAATAAACTAGAAAAGATTTTGCATTTAAAGGAAAAGTAGGGTGTGTTGGAGAAATTCAGGAGTGGCAGCATCTGTGGTACATATTGGATTCGAAATGTTAACACTATCTACAGATGCTGCCAGCCCTGCTTAGTTTCTCCAGCACTCTTTTTGCTTTTCAGATCTCCAGCATCATCAGTACAGATTTGCTTTGGATTGCTTGAACGACACTAAACAACGTGCCTCACAACTAACAACTTTTTTGCATTTGAGTTTACTCTTGGAGCTAATAGCAGATATATATGGTATATATGTATGTTAGTTATTGTCACTAATGGCTGACTTCATCTTATAGGCAATGGGAAGCATGATTTTGTGGATTAGATCTCAAGAGGAAAGAAAGGGCGTGGGGGCAGAGACACAAGCCCTAGGCTGAATGTGACCGGGGTTGATATTCACAATAACTAGGGCAATACTTAGCAAAGGAAGGATATACATTTGTAAAGTCTGGTGCAGCAAATTCAGTTTGTTCAAGGTACAACACAAAGGGAGAAAATGAAGAAAGGAATTGTGTCTTTACAGGAAGAACATTGATAGGAAATAATCTGAGTAATTATTGGTAAACTAAGGTTTTGGAAAGTATAATTTCTGAGAAATCTATGAGCAGAATTATAGAGGCCTGACCTGCCTTTTTCCCATTGTAGTTTTAGTCGCTGTGGACTTCATTGAATAATTATGTTTCTATTTATTGTGGAGTAATTTCCAAGTTGACCAAGAAAATGTAATTTAGGAAATAAAAATTCTTTAGGCCAACTGCTTGAATATGAGCTTGCATTGATGGATTATTTGCCTGTTGTACTGTCTAGGGTATACACCTGGGATTATTATTTACATTTGACTATTATTCTTTAAACCAGTCCCTTGAGATTTTAAAAGGTGTGCCTCTGTTTGAAGGAACACTTGCTTGGCTAGAAGTAAATTAAAATGGGACTTATGACTGAACGCATTAAAAATAGGAAACTGGAGACATTTTATATTCAATTGTCAAATATGGGGTAGCAGTAAAAGATAAAATGACCTCAATGTATATGAAGACTTACAAAATGGGCTCCTAGTTAATTTGCCAGAAAAAAACTCAAACAATTCACATTTGATTGAATACTGCTGAAGATATAAATCCATTCTCAGTGCTGCGTACCCAGAAACTCTTGTTCTTGGCATCATATTAATGAGACATGGCAGTCATACCCACAATGTCATTACAAGCCGACTTTTGACTGTGAGTACAGTGACTTGGTGGAGTCTGAGGACAGGCAGTTTCTACAGCCTTTGAAATGTCTCAGTAGAAGCAGAAGACAAGTGGTCTTGCAATATGTTCCTGTTGGTAAGCTGGCTGCATGCTGCTTTTAACATGGGGACAAGAGTGGGCCTTTAAGTCTGTTCCATCATTGTCATTTTTCTGCATCCTATCCCCTTGACTCCCCGGTTTCTACCGTGTGTAAACAAAATTCTATCAATTTCAGGTCTAAAGTGAGTAAAGCTAACATTTACCTGTTCCACTGATCATCCAATGCATGGCAAGATGTTTCCTAATCAGTGTCAGGTGAACAGAACAATAGCAAGTGGAATTCAATCCTGAGAAGTCTGCAGTGATGATAAAGGAATGTACGAATGAGAAGTGTAGAAGAAGTGAGGGCCCCTGGGAGTGAATATCTGCAGATCTCTGAAAGTGGTAAGGATAGGTTAAATAGGTTAAAAAAACTAAATATTGAATCCTTTCTTTTCTCTCTGAGATACAGAATACAAGAGCAGTGAGGCCAAACTGAAATTGTACAAATCATTTGTTAGGCCACCATCTGTGTCCTGTGTGCAGTCACCTCATTACAGAAAAGGAGGTCATTGGAACTCAGGATACTGAGACGTAATTTTGTTGAGATGTACAAAATTGTGATGGGCCTGGGTAAAGTGGCCTATTTATCTTAGCAGAGAGGACAGTCACTAGGGGGCATTGGACGAAAAGAAGATTTTTCATCCAGGGATGTAGAATCGCTACTTGAAAGGGTAGTAGAGGCAGAAACGTTTAATTCATTTTAATAGCTGTGTGGATGTAAATGCTGTAAACTATGTCTATGGGCTAACATTGGAAATTGGAATTAGGATGCATTACTCATTTTTGACTGGCGCAGAAATGATGAGCTATATATGTTTCATGATTCTAACTTTTTGAATGGCCTGGCTCTGATTTTAAGGTGCTGTTTCCTACCCTTGGACTTTTGCACCAGTGAAAAAGTTTATTTCCATTGACCCTATCAATCTCAATATAGCATAGGATCATAGAAGATAGGAGCAGGAGCGGGCCATTTGGCCCCTCGAGCCTGCTGCACCATGTATTATGATTACGGCTGATCATTAAGTACAATGCCCTAATCACGCACTCCTAACCACCACCACCCCCACCTCCCCACCCCGCCATATCCCTTCAGCTGCAAGATCTGTATCTGCTTCCTTCTTGAAAACGCATAATGTTTTGGCCTCAACCACTTTGTGTTAGTGAATTTCACAGGCTCACCACTCTCTGGGTGAAGAAATTTCTCCTCATCCCTGTTCTAAAAGATTTACCCCCTATCCTTAAATTATGGCACCTGGTTCTGGCTTCCCACCATTGGAAACATCCTTCCTGCATCAAACCTGTTAATCACCCTAAACCTTCCATCATAAGGAAATATACAAGTCTAGTACGTGTAATTTTTCCTCATAATTGGAGCTCCGGTAACATTCTGCTGAATCAGTGCTGTTCTCCCTTCAATATCCCTGCATCCTGTCTAATGGTGCAATGCTCAGCCCTGAGCAATGTACTCCCAATATGGGCCCAAACAGTGCTTTCCATAGCTGTGGAAAAATATCCTTCTGGTATTCCAGCCTTCTAGTTATAAAGGCTAACATTTCATTAGTCCATGAAAGGGCTTTAAACTAATTAGAGAGGTAGAGATTTCGGAGAAAGGAAATGTAGGCTTACAAAGCATAGTAACATTACAGGGCAGCTATTTGGATAACGATATCCAGAGTGAGACAGGAAGGAACAAAGTGTACAAACATGGAAAGACAACAGTAAGTAGGATCAAAGGGCAAAAATAGTTAAAATGCAGAATTATTTGAATGCATGAAGAATTTGGATCAAAATAAATGAATTGACAACACAAATGCAGGTTCAATGGGTGTGATCTAATAGACATTACAGAGACGTGGTTAAAAGGAGATCAAGGCTAGAAGTAAAATACACAGGTATGTGACTTTTTTGAACGGACAGTCAGGAAAGAAAAGGTGGTGGGGTAGCGTTGTTAAGACAGGATGGAATTAGTACCATAACACAAGGAGATCTTGGGATCAAAAGATGTAGAATCTATATGGATGGAGGTAAGAAATAAGAAGACAAAGAAGACTCTGGTTGTAGTCTATAGGCCCCCAAATGGTAGTTATACTGTGGGACAGCGAATAAATCAACACATATAACAAAGGTAGTCCATTAATTATGTGTGACTTTAATCCTCATGTAAATTAGAAAGCCATGAGAAATAATTCATGGAGTACATTCATACTACTGTGGTATGGATCCAACCAGGATCAGGCAATTTTGGATCTGGTGATGTGTAATGAGGCAGGTTTTAAGAAATGATGTCAGCATAAAAGTTCCCCTAGGAAACAATGACCATACATGAGAGAATTTAGTATTCAGTGTGAGAGGGAGGAACTTGGGTTAGAAACAACTGTGCTAAACTTAAATAAATATAATTAGAGGAATGAGGACAGAGCTGGCTGGAGTGGACTGGGAAGGGAGTTCACAGCAAAGACATTTGAGGAACAACGGCAAATGTTTAATAAAATAGCTCACGGTTCATAGCAAACATTTATCCCAGTGAGAAAGAAGGATTTGAGGAAGGGGATAAATCAATCATGGTTAACAAGGGGAGTCAAGGATAGGAAAAATTAAAAGAAAAAGCCTACAATGTGCCAGATTCATGATAAGCTAGATGATGGAGAATTTTTAAAAAGAACAAAACTAGAAATGAGGAGCAGGAATAGGTCATTTGGCCCTTTGGGTCTGCACACTGTTCAGTAGGATCATGGCTGATCCTTTACCTCAATGCCATATTCCCACTTTTTCCTCATTCCATTCAATGCTTTTAAAATCTAAAACTGTGCCTATCTCTGTTTCTTGAATTTATTGTATTACTTAGCCTCCACAATTCTTTCCAAGGTAGAGACTGTCCCTGGTTCTAGACTTCCCAACCAGAGCTAACATCCTGCCATATTTAGTATGTCCAGCATGAAGACAACCAAAATAAAAAGGTGATGATAAACTTTGGGGGTAAACTTGCAATTAATATCAAGGTAGACATCCAGATCTTCTTTAAATATATGAAAAGGATGGGGGAAGCTAAAGTGAATGTAGGTCTCTTAAAGATGGAGGCTGGGGAAATAATTGGGAACCAGCACATGGCACAGGACTTAAACAAATACTTTGCATCAGTCGTCACAGTAGAAGACTCTAATAGCATTCTGAAATAACTGAAGAGTCAAGGAACAAAAGGAGGAGAGGAAATAAAAAGAGTAACTATCACTAGAGAAAACATGAGAGGAGAAACTAATGGGGCTAAAGACTGATGACACCCCTAGCCGTGATGTGATGCATCCTAGCATATTTAAAGAAGTAGCTGCAGAGATAGTGGCTGCACTGGAATCTTCTAGGACTCCTTAGATTCTAGAAGCGTGCCAGAGGATTAGCAAACTGCCAATGTAGCACCATAGGTAACCAAAGACCGGTTAGCTTATCATCTGATATTGGGAAAATGTTAGAGTCTACTATAAAGAATGGAATAGCAGAGCATTTGACAATGCATATGATCAAACAGAGTCAGCATGGCATCACAAAGAAGAAATTTATGAGAATTCTTTGACGAGGTAACAAGTTGATAAATAAAGTGGAAATGGTGGATGTATTATATTTGGATTTTCAGAAGGCATTTGATAAGGTAACACATTTTGGGCTACTTCAGAAGAGTTCATAATGTTGGGGTAGTATGTTAGCAGGGATAGGCTAACTAATAGAAGTCAGAGAATTGTGATAAGGAGGGCAGTTTCAGGATGGCATCCTGTAGATAGTGGAGTGCCATGGGATCAGTGCTGGGACCACATTTGCTTATATATTAATGACTCGGGTGTGGAAAGTGAAAATACTGAAGTGACAATAAATTAGTACTCAATTCTATTATGGAAGTTATTTAAAAGTTTCTGGATGTATAAAGTACACAATTTGTCTGGAAATGTAAATTGTGTTTTTAAATCTTTAGACGAGGGTTGAATCCTCCACATAGAGTCAAGTCAATCTCCATGACCACATTCACACAACAAGAAATCGAGTTTCTTCAAAAACATGGTAATGAGGTAGGTTTATTTTGCTTCATGAGGTACCAACAGATATTATTGATTCTGAGCAATGGTCTTGATACCTTCCATCTCTGACTTCAGGCTCGATTCTCTTGGATTAACCATATGGATAGACAAATGGTTTTCAATACTCAGCAGAAATACTTGGTTATTTCCTGAGCTCTTTGGTTTATTTATAAAGGGTGGTATCTCGAGTTCAGTCCATTTGTGCTAATTACCACAGATCTTGGAAGATTAACTTTGTGAATGCAGGCTGATTAGCAAAAATATGATCGGGCAGCGCATTGCTCTAAAAAATGATCGAGCAGGTAGCTGTCTCCTTACCCTGACCAATCAGAGTCAAATTGCTTTGTTTAAAATTTAAACAATTCCTGACTGTTATTTGTCAGTCTGCATTAATGATGTATTCTCCATGGCAATGCGCCTACCAATCAGAATCCACTTGCCAATCATGCACTTTGCTCATGTATAAATGTTGCTTTTTCCCTTGAATTGATATTCTTGCAAATGTCTTGATATGTGCAAGATAAAAAGCTTTTAGACAATGTCTTTTTTTCAGGAATGTTCAAGCTTAATGAGTTATTCAAATGTTGGATTGTCTTCGGTAAAGATATTGTATGTAAAGTAGGGCAGAAATGATAACTGTTGCAATATAAATGAGAACAGGGAGACAGAGAAGGAAGAACATGAACATTTTAAACACTAATTCTTTTTATTAATCCATTTTCTTTCTCACATTTGAATGCCAAGGATCTAATTTGGCCCTCCATTAAGGTAATGCAATCATTACTGGTTGAGGGCCAACATTTCCAAAACCTTGTATTAGAAATTGCTGAACATTAGAGAGGATCAAATATTAATTACAATAGCTCTCATCATTATAATTGAAGTTCAGACTATTTTAACACTGGAATAATAGGTGTTTTAACTTCCTGATGCTCTTGTAGCTGTCAGCTAAGCCCTTTCTCTTTGTCTAGTTTGAGATTGCTGTACATTACTACTGGTGACATTTTAAGAGTTGCCAACTTTGAAAATAAGTGCAAGAGATTGGGTGCAGTGCTGCAGTCTGACCAGATTTCTTTCCTGCAGTTGTGTTTCAGATGTTGTTTGCATGTTTTGAGACTGATTCTTCATGACAAATTTGCAAATTTCAGATCTTGGTTGTATATTTAGGTAGAAATCTCAAGCTGTCTCTAAAATTGATATACTGTTGCAGTATTTACTATTCGCCAATTAGAACATAGAACATTACAGCACAATACAGGCCCTTCAGCCCTCGATGTTGCGTCGACCTGTGAAACCAATCTGAAGCCCATCTAACCTACACTATTCCATTATCATCCATATGTTTATCCAACGACCATTTAAACGCCCTTAAAGTTGGCGAGTCTACAACTGCTGCAGGCGAGGCATTCCATGCCCTGACTACTCTGAGTAAAGAACCTACCTCTGACATCTATCACCCCTCAATTTAAAGCTATGTCCCCTCGTGCTAGCTGTCACCATCCAAGGAAAAAGGCTCTCACAGTCCACCCTATCCAATCCTCTGATCATCTTGTATGTCTCTATTAAGTCACCTCTTAACCTTCTTCTCTCTAACGAAAACAGCCTCGAGTCCCTCAGCCTTTCCGCATAAGACCTTCCCTCCATACCAGGCAACATCCAACAATTGAACAGATAAAATCCAGTGAAGCTTCAGTTATTTTAAGAATGTTGCTGTGCAGCAATTCTTCTCAAGAAAAGGGTTCCTATTACCTCCCTTTACCTCCACCCTCCCCCACAAAAAACTGATTTCCTAATCTTTTGCCTGTGATTTTACCACAAATCACCAGAGCATCAAAAGATTTCTTTATGGTCAGTAGAGTGGTGTCTTGGGATGACGTATGAAGTTTAAATTTCCATCAATTTGTATGTATCTCATGTTGTAAGACTTGGTGTTCTGATTTAGGATTTACCCAGAATGAGGCAACAGCAAGGGGAACAACAGGTCAGTATTGGTGTAGGGAGGAACAGAGTTGGAATTTTCAAGTCTGATAATTCATCAGAACTAGAAAGAGGTGCAACCAGCTTTCAGCATGTACCAACCTTGCCCACAAAATTTGAAAAGGGAAACCAGAAAATATGTAATATCAATACAGGTAGAACTTGGCCATCTGGTCTTTGGGGATGTTTAAAGTATGATAAGATAAATTGTAGCATGCACCGTGTTCCATGGCCCTTGGCCCATTCCTGAAGTACATTGTATTTTGTCATTTTTGAATAGTCCCTCATGGAGCACCTCACGGATTTGTGACCTTGTACCATTCAGTATCTGCTCAGTTCAGTCTTGTGCGTTACATTTGATATCATTTACTTTTGAATATCCTGGAAGTAAGCCATAGTGTAGTTCTTAACCAATACTGTATTCTGCATTTATATTCTATGGAAGCATCTCTACTGTAATGCCATTGTTTTCAGCGTCCATTCGTCCAGTCATTATGACATTATTACTTCCTATTTGTATAACACTCGTTAAATTAATCCTCTTTTATTAATACTTTAGTTATAATTGCATTTACCACTTTAAGGAAATGCTTGAAATAGTTTTTGTTTAGGCACCAGATAAAATACTAATGAAGAGTAGTGAGGTCAATGAAGCAGTGGCAGGGCTCAAATATTTATTCTTTCATAGGGTCTTTGTAAGAAAGAAGTCTGAAGGAGCCACTCCGCTAGCCCCACTCTCTCCTCTTTTCCCATAATTCTGCAAATTCTCGCTCTTTGGGTGCTTATTCGGGTCTCTTTGAAACTGTGATTACATTTGCTTCCACCACACTTTCAGGCAACACATTCCAGCTGCTTGCTACTCTTGACATGGCAGTCTTTTTCTTCATGTTGCCATGATCATTTTCTCAATCGCCTTAAATTACAGTCTGCTGCTCTTGATTCTCCTATCAATGAGGAGAGTTTTACTTTGCCTAGACCACTTGTGACTTTGACCTTATGAACTAGGAGCAGGCCATTCAGCCCCTTGAGTTTGTTCTGCCATTCCAGAAGATCATGACAGATCTGATTTTTGCCTCAATTCTGCATTCCCATGCATTTCTTTCACCCCCTTCGTTAATACGGATCTATTTTCCTCTGTTTTAAAAATGTCTTAATTAAATCTCTACTCAGCCTTGTTTTTGTGAGGAGAACAACCCCCAAAATCCAATGTTATGTATGATTTCCTATTCTAGAGAGTAGCTGAGATTACTGTGTAATCTAGGGTGACACAGTACTGAGGTCTGCATCTGGTATGTAACATTGTACCTGTTCAGTTCTATGGAAGATTCAAAATGGATTGCATCTCCTTGAGAATTCCTCAACTTCTGGGAATGCTCAAAAAATCATCCACTGTCAGCTATTTCCTTTGAAACTGTTCTCTGACCAACAAACTTTTGCAAATATATCTCAAGTGTTTACCTCCAGGTCAAAAGGTGGCATGGAAAATATTAGGCCTGCAGGTGAGAACGAGGTCACAATTAACTCTGAAGGAATTGAAAGAAATGGGAGACAAGTTGGACAGTGAGGGCTCAGTTTACTTGTTTTTATTCATTCACAAGAGGAGGGCACCATTGGCTGGGCCAGCATTTATTTTCCATCCCAGAGGGCGGTTAAGAGTGAACCACATTGCTGTGGGTCTGGACTCACATGTAGGCCAGACCAGGTAAGGATGGCAGCTTCCTTCCCTAAAGGACATTAGTGAACCAGATGAGTTTTTCCAACAATTACAATGGCTTCACAGTCCTCATTAGACTCTTAATTCCAGACTTTTATTGAATTCAAATTCCACCATCTGCCATTGCGGGATTCAAGCTGAGGTCTTTGGAACATTACCTGGGTCTCTGGATTAACAGTCCAACGATAATACCTCTAAGCTGTTGCATCCCCATACTGATTAGCAAGTGGAACATAAAGATCCTGAAAGACACTCATGAAATAGTAAACAGTCAATAGGGTGTGCAATGGCCTCGTGGTATTATTGTAAGTTAATTAATCCAGAAACCCAGCTAATGTTATGGAGACTTGGGTTCAAATCCCATCTTCCATATTTTAATTTCCAGATTATTATTAAATTTAGAGTTTAAGAAAATAATACCAATTGTTGTAAAAAACCATCTGGTTCACTAATGTCCTTTAGGAAAGGAATCTGCTGTCCTTACATGATCTGCTGTACATGTGACTCCAGGCCCACAGCAAAGTAGTTGACTCTTAACTGCTCTCTGGGCAATTAGGATGGGCAACAAATGCTGAGCCGGCAACACCCACATCCCATGAAAAACAAAATCTGAAGTCTATTCCCAGATACCTGCAGAACCCAAATACATACTCCACACACCAGACTGTTGCTGACAAGTGTCACAAAATTAAATCCCTTTCCTATTAGGCCACAGGCCAATGCCACAACCTTAACAAAGTTGACAGGCATGTTTGTAAAACCCTTAATCCTCCTTCATGTACCGAAATCCCAGAGACTGGTACAAAGCTACTTTAACCTTCCCCTTCACATTCTGCATATAATTGGAATAGTTCACAAAGTGCCCCTTGATAGATAAGGGAGTTGAGTGTTTTGAGGATCAATAGGAAAGTGGAATTGAGACCACAATCAAATCAACCTGATCTTAATGAATGGTGCCACAGACTCGAGCAGTTTAATGGCCTACTCCTGCTCTTAAAGCCCATGTTCCTACAGACTACTCTAATGTAATCCTTTAAGTGTCTTGTACCTAATTCTATAATGCCTTCACAAATTCGTGTAATTTTTCATTGAAAAGTTTGATTTTTTTAAAAACAAAATCAAATTTCAAAACATTGCAGCTTTACTCCTGACTGAAACATGTATAGCCAGTTACATTTGTTGACTCATTCAGAAGTTCTTCAGCTGCCAGGGATTGGGGTACCACTGACGTGGATTGAGAATTCGTTGACAGACATACAGGAAGCAAAGAGAAAGAAGAAACAGGTCTTTTCACAAGTGGCAGCCAGTGATGAGTGGGATACTGCACCTAACAGTGCTTGCACCCCAGCTGTCGACAGATAATGATTAAGAATTAACGATTTAGATGTGGGAACTAAATGTAATACCTCCAGATTTGCAGACAACACAAAGCTGGATGGGATGGTGAATTGTGAGGAGGGTGCAGAGATGTTTCAACGTGATTTAGCAAGTTGAGTGAGTGGGCAAATGCATGGCAGATGAGGTATAATGTGGATAAATGTGAGGTTATTCATTTTAGCTAGCAAAAACAGGAAGGCAGGTTATTGTCTGAATGGTGATAGATTGAGAAAAGGGGAGGTGCATTGAGACCTTGGTGTCCTTGCACCAGTCGCTGAAAGTAAGCCTGCAGGGGCAGCAGGCAGTGTAGAAGGCAAGTGGTATTTTGGCTGTCGTAATGAGTGGATTTGAGTAAAGAGAATTACTGCAATTGTACACGACCTTGATGAAATCACAACTGAAACATAGTGTGCAGTTTTGGTCTCCTTATGTTAGTGAGGATGTTCTTGCTATGGAGGTAGTGCAGCAGAGGTTGATCAGACTAATTCCTGCAACGACAGGACTTGGGTATGAAGAGAAAGTCAATCAGGACTATATTGACTGGAGTTAAGAGGGGCAGCCTCATAGAAACCTATAAAATTCTAATGGGACTAAACAGGGTAAATACAGGAAGAATGTTCCAGATGACCAGGGAACCCAGAACCAAGGGCCACAGTCTAAGAATAAGGGGTAATCAATTTAGGATTGAGATGAGGAGAAATCTCTTTACCCTGAAAACAGTGAACCTGTAGAATTCTCTGCCACAGAGAGACTGAGGCTGAAACATTTTTTTTTCATGAATGAGTTAGATAAAGTTCTTGGGGCAGTTGAGTTGGATGATCAGCTGTGATCATATTGAATGATGGAGCAGGCTCAATGAGCTAGAATGACCTAATCCTGCTGCTATTTGCTATGTTTCTGTGTTCCTTTGAATATTAAATCTAATCTATATATTGTACATTCACTCTACTTTAATAATGAAGTACATTTGATCTACAAGTCCAAGAATTCATAGAACCTTTGTAATTTTTAAAATTGATGTAGAGAATTAATGTCTGTTTGGTGACATGCTGTAAATTGGATAGAGGATTACAATGTTCTCCCTTGCTTGATTCTTGCTTCTGGGATTTAATGAGCTGTACAAAAAATCTGCCTTAATTGGATTACTTAATCTCCCTCCTATCTGTCCACCTTAATATTATACGTGGATTCTTTTTATTGATGTTGAAGTTGATACAACTGATAAGATGCTGTTGAAGGTATATTCTTTATAAAGACACTGAATTAATGCATAATCCGCACTTTTAAATGTGAATTGCACCGGTCACATGAAATTAGAAATCTGCATCCTCTGAATACATATGTGCAAGATTGCTGAAAAACAAGTGCAAGGTTAAATTCTAAAACGAGTACATTTGGCATGTTTAACAGGATGGCATTTTCTGCATTTTATTATTCAGGTCTGTAAACAGATTTGGCTGGGATTGTACGATGAAAGATCATCTATTTATCCAGATTTCAGAGATCCACAGAAAGTCAAAGATTTCCTGCAGGAAAAATACGAGAAGAAGAGATGGTAAATGTTAAATCTCTGGTTGTTCATGTGGCCTGGTTAAACATTGAGATGTGCTAGTCAGTCCCTTGTGGTATTCAAAGTAGTTGCATAAATTAAGCTCATCTGCTGTCAGATTTTGGCTCAAAATCTATAAGTAGAACATGAAATGCTTGTGAACCATATGTCAATTCCACAAGGCAGTGAGCCTTTTGTTAATCATTCCGGGAAGCGAATTGGGAAGAATAAGTTGATATATCACAATGAAAGGAAACAAATGGAACGTGAGGTACATGTATTATTACATAGGGAGATGTTTACGAGAAAGGAAGAGTAAGATAAAGTATCCTTAGGAGCATTGGAAGTTCTTAAGGAATGGAGAAACATAGTGAGTTTGGCATTGGAAGGGAAGAAGGAAAGACATCTAAGAGGCACAATGTCTGATATCACATTGTGGCCCAGTGATCAAATTAGTAGCCTACCTGTAGGCATGCTGTGAACTACGGTTATGCTATCAGAGACAATTCCATAATGGAAGCATTGTTTATGGAGTGTCAGTATTCCGTTACTGTTGGCATGGAGGAAATAATCTGATCTGGTGAGTGCAATGAGCAATGGCGGCACTCTTAGGAATCCTGCAGCTGTTATGACTGGAATATAAATATTATTTTTCAATTCTTCAGAAGCTCAAAGGTTCTAACCTAGAATCCTTTAACTTTAGGACATCCAAAACAGATGACCAAAAGTACCTTGGCTTTCAGCACATCTCCACAGGTACTACTTTGTCATAATGCCACTTTAATTATTGTAATGGATTTGATGGAGGCACTATTAAAAATCTTAAATAGGAATAACAGAAGTGATCATCACTGTTAACTAATAAATGCTTTTGCGTAACATTCTTTTTCTTTATCTGCTGGTCTTTTGTATATTTTCAAACCTGGAACATAAACCTTTAACAAAGAATTGGCGTGTTGGAAATTAAGCGAAGATGTTGGGGGATGAAACAAAATGTGCAGTTAGATTAGCCTGTATAGTCCTCACGCTTTGGGTGGGCTTGCTACTTTTGCAGCCTTGCTCGCTGAATATCTGTGATGAGTAATCTTGGATGTCAAGGGAACCAAAACAATTTCTTGGGTCACTTGCTGATTTATCTGATAAATTGATGGCATATGTTCAAGACAAGTCTACCCCTTCCATAAATATTTTAAAAATAATAGATTTATGATCACTTACCCCCAAAGTGCTCCTCTACTGTCATCTCAGTCACTTGTCCTGCCATATTTCCCAAGAGAAGGTCGAGTTGTGCTCTTTCTCTAGTAGATACATCCACATATTGAATAAGAAAATTTTCTTGTACATGCTTAACAAATTCTCCTGCACCCAAGCTCTTAACATTATGACAGTGCCAGTCTGTGTTAAAGTTAAAATCTCCTACTATTGTTACAGATAACTGAGATCATTGCACATGGTTGATTCTCAATTTCCTACTGACGACTGGGAGGCTTATAGTACAATCCCAATTAGGTGATCTTCCCTTCTTATTTCTCAGTTTCACCCATATAACTTCACTGATGTATTCCCAGGAAAATCCTCCCTAAGTACAACTGTAATCTTATCTTTAACCAAAACTGCTGCTCCTTTCCTTTCTTGTCCCCCTTTCTATCTTTCCTATACCACTTATGCCCCAGAACGTTAAGATCATATATCAGTGAATCCCTACAGTGTGGAAAACAGGCCCTTTGGTCCAACAAATCCACACCAACCCTCAGAGCATCCCACCCAGACCCATCTCCCTATAACCCACCTAATCTACACAGTCTGAGGAAGGGTCACCGGACCCGAAATGTAAACCCTGTTTTTTCCTTCACAGATGCTGCCAGACCTGCTGAGCTTTTCCAGCAGATTTGTTTTTGTTCCTGATTTACAGCATCTGCAGTTCTTTCATTTTTTTAATCTACACAGTCCTGAACACTATAAGCAATTTAGCACGGTCATCCACCTAGCCTGCACATTTTCGACTGTGGGAGGAAACCGGAGCACCCGGAGGAAACCCTCAGACACGGGGAGAATGTGCAAACTCCACACAGTCACCCGAGGGTTGAACCGAACCTGGGTGCCTGGCACTGTGAGGTAGCAGTGCTAACCACTTAGCCACCATACTGCCCTGTTAAGCTGTCAGACCTGCCCCTCCCTGAGCCACATTTCTGTAATAGCTTTTCACCTTTTTCACGCAGAGGGTGGTGCATGTATGGAATGAGCTGCCAGAGGAAGTGGTGAAGGCTGGTACAGTTACAACATTTAAAAGGCATCTGGTTGGGTACATGGATAGGATGCATGTAGGGGGATATGGGCCAAATGCTGGCAAATGGGACTAGATCAGCTTAGGATCACCTCCTGTAATCTTGTAAAGCTCATATTTCTCTGGCAGTAAAAGTTGGTCATCTGCTTGTCTTTCTTTTTGTAAAAATTATTAAACATTTCAACAGAAGATAGCTCTAGGTGACAATTTGTTCCATGAATTAACGGACTCTTGAGACTTGTTGGATGATCCTAAATAAATGCTGCCAGACATTCTGCAGTCATACCCTCTGTTTGGATAGAAACCAAAAGAACTGCGGATGATGTAAATCAGGAACAAAAACAAAGTTGCTGGAAAAGCTCAGCAGGTCTAACAGCATCTGTGAAGGAAAAAAAAGTTAACCTTTCAGGAAGGGTGACCCTTCCTCAGAACAGACTCTTTTTGGATTCCTGATTGTATACCCAAAATGAAGCACCAGACTCTGAGGACTTTCTGAGAACACCAGATTAAAATTTCTCCTCTTGATTTAAAGAATGTGGATTGAACATATATGCAGTATTTTGATTATGTACATCTAAGCAAGGAAATAAATCTGACACTTGTACTTTTGAGTCTTGCTATTACAGAAGCACAGAACTTAGAAGCAGCCCATCAAGCCTACTCTGCCATTCGTCATGTTAATGGCTGAGCTTAGCATCAGACTTCTTCCCTACATCCCTGTAACCTCTCAAAATATATCTTTTTTTCCTAAAAATATTCAGTAAGTTGGCCTCCACTGCTTTTTGTGGTAGAAAATTCCACAGGTTCACCACCTTTGGAGTGAAGGTATTTCTCCTCGTCGCAGTCTGAAATGGCCTAACCCTTTTCCTGAGACTACGTCCCATTGTTTTGGACTACTCAAGCAACAGCCTGACATAGTCACATATGTGGAATCATACCTTAGAGACAATACATCCCAGACAGCACCGTCACAATCCTTGGATATGTCCTGTTCTTCTACCAGGACAGATCTTGCAGAAAAGGCAGAACAGTGGTATACAGTCTCGGGAGGAGCTATCCTGGGAGTCCATAACTTTGACTCTAGACCCTATGAAGTGTTATGGTATCAGGTCAAACATGAGCAAGAAAACCTCCTTCTGGATGGAGTCATACCCAGCACAAAGGAAGATGGTTATGGTTATTAGAGTTCAGTCATTTCAGCTCCAAGACATCTCAAGTGTTCCTCTGGGTGGTGTCATAGGCCCAGCCACCTTCTCAAAGCTAATGAGAGATGGGCAGAACATGCTAGCCCAGCAACAATTACAATATTTAAAAGACATTTGGACATGTACGTGGATTGGAAAGGTTTATAGGGATATGGGCCAAACACAAGAAAATGGGACTAGTTCAGTTGAGGAAATCTGGTCAGCCTGGACGATTTTGGCCGAAGGGCCTTTTTCCATGCTGACTCTCAATGCCCATGTCCCATGAGCAAACTTTAAAAAAAAGAAGAGACCATTAAAAGATGCAAAACAATTGTGCAAAAATAAATACAAGTGTTAAATATGGACAGAACTAATACTTTGCATACAGTGCAACAGCTCAATTAGAACATTTTAATTTTCTTCTGAAACAGGGCAGCAACAGGGAAAGGTCATTATAGAAACCTATTGGTACTTAGGTCTCACCAGTACCTTTTGAAATCTTTCTTATGCTTACGTCCACTGATAATTCAAAATACAACCCCATCTTTGTACAATTTGGAATATCATGCAGAAAATCAAAAAAAAATTGCTGTAGCTGATAATTTATCTTTTTGTGCTTCTGTAAGTTTATTAATTGTGTTGACAGTTTGTGCCTTATGCTAGTTATACAGCTGGAATCTCAACTGGGCTGTGGGCAAACTAACCATGATGCACGTAGGTGCATCGATTAGCGAACTCTAACCCGTTGAGTACTACAAGGTAGTGAATAAAAGTTGATGCCCTTTCTTCCCCAGTGCGCTGCAGCTATCAAATCCAATACATTGTCCTTTGTCTTTAAAGGAACCCATTGAAAATCACCTAGTCACAGCATCATTATGGCACAGAGGGAGGCCGTTTGATCCATAGACTGCATGTAGGCTCCCTAAATAATAATCCAGTCTGTCCTGTTCTTTGCTGCATTCCTCCAGCCTTGGAAGTTTATTTCTCTCAACTGTCCATCTAATGTCCTTTTGAAATCGCTCATCACCACTTCCACCGCACTCATAGTCAGTGCCTTTCAGGTTTTTATCATTTTCTATGTTCAAAATAAAACATTCTTCACATTACCACTTCATTTCTTGCTCAAAACCTTAAATCTGTGTTCCATAGTTCTTTCACCATTACCTAATGCGGAATGGTTTTACTTTTAAACCTTGTCCAGCCTTTCTCAATATTCTACATGAACCCCAAAGTCCTTGTGTTCCTGTACATTCTCTAGAATGATGCCATTAAGTCTATATTGGTTCTCTCTGAATCTTCTGTCAAGATGCAACATCTCTTATTGTTATATATTATCCATCAGTCAATTGTTTCCTGTTACAGTCAATTGGTATCACTCTCATTGTCTGCCCCACCTCCAGGTTTGATAGGTTTAACATCTTACTGTATATTTCCATTCTCCATGTCTGGAAATATGACTGTCAGCCATCCTCCTGTCTGAAAAACAGTTGTTTATCATAACTCACTGTGCTCTGTCCTTGAACCTTTTTTTCAACTAAATTGACATTGTTCTATATTCCATGAATATTTTGGAACATTGAGCTTGTGAAGCCTGCCCTACCATTCAGTATGATTGTGGCTGATTAGACATTTTAATGCCTTTCACCATCCTGCCCCCAAAATTCTGTATACCACTGGTAATCGGGAATCTTATCAAAACTGCACACAATCGTCCAGATGCAGTTTACCCTGCTTTCTATACAACTGAAGGAGGGCTTCACTACTCCTGTAGTCCAATCCTTTTGTACCAAAGGGTAACGTTCCGCTAGCCTTCCTAATAGCTTGTTAAATGTGTGTTAGCCTTCAGTGATTTATTGACAGGACATTTTGTACAACTGCACATCTGTTTCTCTTACCAAAGTGCAAACTTTACAGTTTTCCACATTATATTCCATCTGCCATTTTCTTGCCCATGCACTAAGCCTGTCCAAATCCCCCAAACACTGCTTTACATCTTTCTCATTGCACACATTTCCATTTAGTTTGTATTATTTGCAAGTAGGGAGACACTACATTTGGTCCCCAACTCCAAATCAGTGATATATATTGTGAACTGTTAGGACCTAAGTCCTGACCCTTGTGGTACCCAACTAGTTACAGCTGGTCAACAAAGAATTACCCATTCATGCCTACTTTCTCTCTTCTGTATGTCTACCAGTCATTAATCCACGCCAGTACATTACTAAAGTTCATGAGGTAGGAAGTAATTCTAACAAGGTGCCCGACTTTGTATGGGGAAGGTTGTGTCTCAGAAACTTGATTGGGTGCAGGGCGGTAGATGTTGTCTGGATGGACTTTAGCAAATGGCAGAACCCTTAGTAGCATCAACATACAGAGGGATCTTGGTGTACAGGCCCACGTTTCACTGAAAGTGGCAACACAAATGGATAAGGTGGTCAAGAAGGCATATGGCATACTTGCCTTCACTGTTCAGGACATAGAGTATAAAAATTGTCAAGTCGTATAAATGGATTGAATTCACCCATGAGAATTGTGTTACCCATACTACATTATTCTCTCATCTCCTGATTAATTCCATTATCATCATAATTTGGTGGTCTGTAAATAACTCCAACCAATGTCAGATGACCCCAGCTGCTGATCCCTGATGAAGGGTCTAGGCCCGAAGCGTCAAGCTTTCCTGCTCCTGTGGTGCTGCTTGGCCTGCTGTGTTCGTCCAGCCCCGCACCTTGTTGTCTCTTGACCCCAGCTGCTGCTTGGTTCCGCCCAAACATATTCCACCCGTATCGATCTGAGATCCTTCTTTACTAATGTATTATCCCATCCCTTACAATCAACGCAGCGTCCTTTTCCTTCATGTCCTTCCTTCTTAAACATGGAATATTCTTGAACATTCAGTTCTCAGTCCTGATCACTGTGCAGTCATGTTTCTGTAATAGCAATTAGTGAGACCCGTGTCTATTGTGACCTATTTGTGCCTTTACATCATCGACCTTGTTGGAATGCTGCATGTTTTCAGGTAGAATGCCTTTACCTTTGTATTTTTGATATCATTCTGCTTTTGAATCACACTCAGTGCTTTGTTTCTCCTGTCTTATAGACTCTCTGTATCTTTTCCAGCTCCTGTTACTAACTTTATTTCCTTGGAATTTTTGTTACCTTTAGTTTCCCCCCCACCAACAAGCTAATTTAAACCCTCCGCACTAAACCCACTAGCAGATCTTCCTGAAAGGATATCGGTTCCAGTTCAAATGGGGTGTATCACATCCAGCTTGTACAGGTCCCACCAGGCAGAGTTCCTCAAATCTGATATCCCTTCCTTCCTAACTCCCTGAAATTTGTGTTCAGAACCTCATCCTTTTTCCTACTTATGTATTTGGTACCAATGTAGACTATGACTTCTGGCTGATCCCCTGACTATGGCTATCCCCTGTAACTGGGGCTCTTCCAGTCGTCTTCCTCCTTGCCTGTACAACTGAATCACCCACATGCCATCGTTTGGCTCTCCCCTGCGGAACCATCGCCCTCACTAGTTTCAAATTTGCGGTGTAACCATCTTTCTAAACATTCTATCCCCGTGGGTGGTCCTCTGCGTCGCAGATGGACAGTAATGACTCCAGCTGCTCTTCACATTCTGAAAGCTGGAGCTCAGGGTTACACTTCCTGCAGATGTTTGTCTGGAGCACAGGGTATGGCCATAACTTCACACATACCGCAGGAAGTACACTGCACTTGACCCTTCTGAGATGGCATCATTACTCTAAAGACAACTTATTACCCTTAGATTAAGTGTGGGCATACTGTGAAACCTAATGAGTTATTACTCAGATAAATGCAGGAAATATAGGGAGGCAATGATGTAGTGGTATTATCATTGGACTTTTAATCTAGAGAATTAGGTAATGTTCTGGGGACCCGGGTTCAAAATCCACCACACAGATGGTAAAATCTGGAATTAAGAGTCCAATGATGATGATCAACCCATTGTCAGTTGTCGGGAAAACCCACCTGGCTTACCAATGCCATTTAAGGGAGGAAGCTGTCATCCTTACCCACACTGGCCTATATGTGACTCCAGAGCCACAGCAATGTTGTAGACTCCTAAATGCTCTCTGGGCAATTAGGGATGGGCAGTAAATGCTGGCCTAGCCAGTAACTCCCTCATCCCTTGAATGAATGAGTTTAAAAAAAAACCTAAAGGCTCAAACACAAACTAAATACCCTACTTTCATTTTAAAACTTGGAAATATTGACATACTCTCAAATCAGCTGCTTTCCCTGTTTGGCTAGGAGTGGTTCTGGTTCTGGAGCAGAAGTCTTCAGTGCTGTTTCAGGGATGCTGTCAGGGCCTATAGCCTTTGTAATATCCAGTGTCTTTAGCTGTTTGTCAATATCCTGTGGAGTGAATTTTATTGGCTAAAGACTGACATCTGTGATGCTGGGATTATTAGGAAAAGGCTCTCTTTACTACCACAATCTCCTGTAATTCTTGTCTCTTGTGTACCTTCCAGTCTCCCAAAACCATGCTTTGTGTCTGTCTGTCTTCCCTCTACTGTGCTGTTGGCAGCTGCCCCTTCTAACATCTTGTCCTTTCTTCTGTGTAACGCTAGTTCTTAATATCTTGATGTCGTCATATTTCTCACTGCGTTTGAAGACCCCTTGCCCCAAGTGCTTGCTTCCTGTTCTTAATTTTCTTCTTTTTAACTCCATGTTCACTTACTGTGCTTCAGCCTTTAAACTGTATTAAGATATCTTGTTGAAGGTGTTGTGCACTGTAGAAACGTAAGTTGGCAATTACACCACGCATTTAAACAAGTGAAAAAAACAGCTTATTTGTTTACACAAGTTTTAATTCAGTTTCTGAAGTAGAGGGTCGAGTTTGTACAGTGGTGGGAACACTGCAGTTCTACCCCTGACAAAAGTCTGCTCTTTGTCTGCCACCAGCAAGTCTTAAGTGAAACTGAGCAATCTCTGTCCAGGGCTTACAACAAAAAACCCACAATTCAAAACCGATTGGTACTCAGTTTGTAGGTATCCTCATTGAAACAACCAGGAAGACTAATGTAATGGATGTAAAAATGGCAGTAATTGTCGTTCTAATTAACAGTTAGACAGAATAACTTGTGTTGTATTTGTTTTGCAGGAACTTGATTCTGTCAGTAAGCAGAAAATCTTTCTTTTCTCAGTAATGACACCACCCACTTTGACTTAAAATTTCCCAAAAATTCCATAATTTTAAAGGATTATTTTTGCTACAAGTGGAGTATGACACTTCAGGTTCCATATAGATTGGAAATGTAAAGTAATAATGTGCTGCCTTACAACAAAACACCAGTATATATCAGTCCACAGGTATTCTGTATAACTTATGCCCCAGTTTGCATGGAACTGAATGTAATAGTGTTAAAACACAGAATTTTAAGCCTGAGTAAGTTGTGCCACTTCATAATGGAGCAATCTTTTACGCCAGTATCACAATTCCATCAACCCGAAGGGTTCAAACCTGACTATGCTTCCATGTCAAAATGGTGCAGTTTTCTCCAATTGCATGTTTTCAGCAGTGTTCGTTGAATTGCATTCTGGTATTTAGCAGACAAGCAGACGTGGTCACTGTGTTATTTACCTGTACCTGCATTGGACAGGGGGATTTGAAGATAGCAGCAGGAGAAACAGAACTGTGTCTGTAATGAGTCTAAATTCAGTTTAAATATATTTAAATGCTGTCAGTTACAGCAGTGTAGATAGAATACACGCGTGTAGCTTCAGTTCACTACTGGCCAAAGTTTTATGAACCAAGTCTAGATCAAGCAGTCATTTGAAATCAGTTAAAAGCAAGACTTGTCTCATTTCCTGGCAACCCCATCCTGTACTGGAGAATGTCCATTATGCTCTCACTGCTTGTGTGCACTGATTCATGAGGGATTTTGTATTCAGGCTCAAACTATTGTGTTTGTGTGAGAAACTTGAGCATACCTTTACTGCTGTGATCGATCATTGTAGCAGAAACTCTACCATCCTGTGTACCCACAGCTACAAGCACTGGGTTACGTTAACATCTTCTGGCATTGCAATCACTCTGAAAATTACATAGTCTCAGTCGTGGAAGAAACATCGATGGGCAAAACCAAAGTATAAGTGTTACATTGGTGCAGCTCTGATTTAGTGATACTGATGTTCCATTGATATACTGTTATTCTTTCAGTCTCTGTTTTACCCTATTTTACATGGTTTCTTGGTGCAGTGTGATGAATTTTGTACATTATTTTCCTCCAGGTTTGTGCCAGCTGAACGGGCCTGGGCAGTAGCAGCAGCCCATGCTTCTATTTCAGGGTCCTCTGCCAGCAGTGCAAGTAGCACACCCGAAGTGAAACCGGGAAAGTCACTTCTCTATGAAACCACACATTTGAGCAAAGGAACACCAACCCAAGTAAGTGAGGAAAGACTTGTATTTAAATATTTCTCTTGGATTGAGTTTCTGTAATAGATAGTGTTGGGAAACAGGCAAACTTTGTTTTGATGTTGGTGTTAAGATCTTTCTAACTTTTGGCAAAGAGCGTTATGCAGACTTATGTGAATATGTTTCAGTGATTAACCACCATGTTAACTAATTACAAAGAATATTTATGAAGCCAGGTTTCATTCTGAGGTCTGATTTGTTGCCATCAGCTGGGACCCTAACAAAAGACACGGCTATAGAAGGTGGAGGCTGAAGAAAGGGAGCTATTGACACTGTCACTTTGAGCTGATCTGATGTGGTCTTTCTTGATTTTACTGATAAAGCTGGGATTGCTGGTAATTAACACAATCAATAACATGAGCCAAGACAGATCAAGTCTTATCAAGTTTCTGAAGTATCTAAGTTACTGTGAATCTGGTTTCAGATGATTGCAAACTAATAGAAATTCTTGCCCTAAAACAGTGTAAGAGAATGGAGAATTACAGCAACAGGCTTGGGAAACTTGGGGTCATGCTCGCAGACAAAAGGGAGGTGTTCTGCAGAGCAGTCACCCAATCAGTACTTGATTCCTCCCTGAGCCCTGGCGTATTGTCGAAAAGATTTCATTGTGACAGCAAATTCAGTTCACTCAAGTGGAATAAGACCAGGTAAATTGCAAATTCACCTGGAAAGAATATTTGGCTGCTGGCACAGTGAAGCAAAAGAAGACGAAAGGGAAAGTACTGCATGCATGGGCATGTACCGTGAGAGAGAGTGAAGTGATTTTGAAGAGGGGTTGCAATAAGGAGGTGGTCCTTTTTCAAAACCCACATTAGGTAATTTCATTAAAATTCAGCTGAAACTAAAGGCCCTCCACCTCTTCCTGTCCCGCAGGCCCGACCAGTCTTCCTCCACTGACACCCTCATCCGCTTAGCTGAACTCTTCCTCACACTCAACAACTTCTCTTTCAATTCCTCCCAGTTCCTACAGACAAAGGGGGTGGCCATGGGTACCTGCAAGGCCCAAGCTATGCCTGCCTCTTTGTAGGATACGTGGAACAATCCCTCTTCCAAAACTACACTGGTCCTATCCCCCATCTCTTCCTCCGTTACATTGATGACTGTTTCGGCGCTGCCTCGTGCTCCCACGAGGAGCTCGAACAGTTCATCCACTTCACCAACACCTTCCACCCCAACCTGAAGTTCACCTGGACCATCTCCAACACTTCTCTCTCCTTCCTGGACCTCTTTGTCTCCATCTCTGGCCTCCACCGGACACCGATATTCATTTTAAGCCTACCAACTCCCACAACTATCTAGAATACACCTCCTCCCACCCACCTTCCTGTAAAAAGGCCATCCCCTATTCCCAATTCCTTCGCCTCCGCCGCATCTGCTCCCGAGATGAGGCATTCCACTCCCGAACATCCCAGATGTCCTCGTTTTTCAAGGACCACAACTTCCCCTCCACAGTGGTCGAAAATGCCCTTGACCGTGTCTCCCGCATTTCCCGCAACTCATCCCCCACACCCCCTACCCACTATATTAACCAAAACAGAATCCCTCTCGTCCTCACGTACCACCCTACCAACCTCCAAATCCAACGCATCATCCTCTGACATTTCCGCCATCTGCAATCTGACCCCACTACTAAAGACATTTTTCCCTCCCCACCCTTATCTGCTTTCCGGAGGGATCACTCTCTCCTTTGTCCGTTCCACACTCCCCTCCAGCCCTACCACCCCTGGCACTTTTCCCTGCAACCGAAGCAAATGCTACACCTGCCCCTACACCTTCCCCCTTACCCCCATCCCAGGCCCCAAGAAGACCTTCCACATCAAACAGATGTTCACCTGCACATCTGCTAATGTGGTATACTGTATCCACTGTTCCCGTTGTGGCCTCCTCTACATCGGGGAAACCAAGCGGAGGCTTGGGGACTGCTTTGCGGAACACCTACGCTCAGTTCGCAACAAACAACTACACCTCCCAGTTGCGAACCATTTCAACTCGCCCTCCCCACTCCTCGGACGACATGTCCATCCTGGGCCTCCTGCATTGCCACAGTGATGCCACCCGAAAGCTGCAGGAACAGCATCTCATATTTCGCTTGGGAACCCTGCAACCCAGTGGTATCAATGTGGACTTCACAAGCTTCAAAATCTCCCCTCCCCCGACAACATCCCAAAACCAGCCCAGCTGGTCCCCACCTCAAGCCCCACCCCTCATCTCCTATACACTAACCTCATCCCGCCTCCTTGATCTGTCCGTCCTCCCTGGACTGACCTATCCCCCACCTACATTCACCTTCACTGGTTCTAACCCCGCCTCTTTGACCTGTCTGTCTCCTCTCAACCTATCTTCTCCTTTATCTATCTTCTATCCGCCTCCCCCTCTCTCCCTATTTATTTCAGAATCCCCTTTCCCTCCCCCATTTTTGAAGGAGGGTCTCGACCCGAAATGTCAACTTTCCTGCTCCTCTGATGCTGCTTGGCCTGCTGTGTTCATCCAGCTCCACAACGTTTTATCTCAGATTCTCCAGCATCGGCAGTTCCTACTATCTCCCTAGTTAATTTTAACCAACTTTTTAAATGTTTTAACCTGCGTTGGCAGTTTAATGAGTTCTTGTCTTTCCTAGATCAGTGATATCATCTGCCTGTGTGTGTGGATGGCATAGAATCCCCTACATCATCTATTGATGTAATCTGTTGAGGCAAACTACGCAGAAGACTGACCTTATTATTAAATGAATTTTATTACTTTTTTAAGACTCGATCTGTCTTGGCTCATATTATTGAGTGTATTAATTACCAGCAGTCCCAGCCCCAACCCTCTCAGTAAAATCAAGAAAGACCGCATCAAATCAGGGCAAACTGACATTGTCAATAGCTCCCTTTCTTCAGCCTCCACCTTCTATAGCCGTGTCTTTTGTTAGGATCCCAGCTGATGGTAACAAATCAGACCCCAGAATGAAACCCGGCTTCATAAATAATTTTTGTAATTAATTAAACATGGTGGTTAATCACTGAAACATATTCACATGAGTCTGCATAATGTCCTTTGCCAAAAGTTAGAAAGATTCTAATACCAACATCAAAACAAAGTTTGTCTGTTTCCCAACATTATCTATTACAGAAAATCGATTCAAGAAAAATATTATTCTTATCTCAGTTTTATAAATCTTTACAGGGGGTTCCGGATTCCCAAACATCCAACTTACAAATGCAATCCCGTACAGGGAATTTTAAAGACCCAACATATGAACATTTCCTGTACTTATGAACAGCTGCTTTAAATTGTCCTGCATTGTGTTCCGACTTGTGAACAAGACTCTAGAGTGGAACCCTTTCACAATTCGGGAACTGCCTGTACTAACTTGATGTTTTCCTTGGACTGTTGAAACTGCTTTTTTGTTGCAATTTCTTCCCAAGTCCTTTGAGTGAAACTAGAACAATACTGACGGTTTAAACTTTCACAAGCCTAATTTGAAGTCTTCTATCCAAACTCCGCTAGCTTGGAAGCTTCACACTCTAGAAACTGTTTCTGCTGTGGTGAATGGTTCTTCTGAACTGAACTGTAAAAACTTGGCTGTCCTACTTGAAAGAAGAAAACTGTACTCTCCTGAACTGAACTCCGAGTTCATCTGAACTAAACTTTTGAGCCCCCTGTTCTGAAATCACAAGTAATGGTTTTGTTCTGTTTACTCTGCCTGTTGTAAATCCAATAACATAAATATCCTTTCCATTAGCACCACAGGGGTATGTTAGGCAGTTGGCCGATGTCCTTGTTTCTTTAGCAATGATGTATTTGGATCACCGGGTGACCAGAGTGACTTTCTGACCTTTTTCTAAACAAAGTTTCTCATAACTGACCAAGATCCCTCTGCATCTACTTCAAAATCCAATTTCCACAACCAAAAATAGTACGCACATATTATACATTTTTCATCATACTTTACCATCTGTCAGGCCCTCGAGCTAATGCCGAATTGGCACCCTCACTGCTACCTCTATCAACACTTGATAGAAATGTAGATAAAACAGAGTTTTTTGATGCACAATGAATTAGTTAAATTTATGATTCCATGTTCTTGAAGTCCCCAGCAGTAAGTCGCTCTCAAGGAGCTCAACAGGAGAAGAAAGTGGCTTCATTTGATCTTCTTACTGATCTTGGAGGGGATATTTTTGCTACTCCTCAATCTGCACCTCCTTACTTTGCAAATTTCACACATTTTAACAGTCATACAGGTAAGATGGTATTCACTGTGTCTCTATGTTCTATTTGCATTGTTTATACATATTGATTGAAAGTTTTTTATACACAATTCTTTGGACTGAGAAGATTGCAAAATGGTTGGAAGATTAATCTTTTTTACCACTTGATATAATTAAGGGCAATGCTTAATTGCATGTAATGATTATTCAGAAAGTTGAAATAATGTATATAGCTTTGTAAATGATGTCTGAAGATAACTTGAGCTTGCAAAGTGTAAAAGTTGGAACATTCAATTTGAACCTCTTCTCACAGGCGATACTTTGAGACATTGGACTGCCAAAGCACTGCTTATTTGTAGAAAAGCTGGTGGTATGCTCTCTAGAATGTTGTTTATAAGCCATTTGGTATGTAAGAGTAGCTCACATCAAGTTACCTCAACTCTACAGCACGAAAGCTGGTCATATGAGTTCCTCTCACTGTCTTCATCAACAGACTTTTTTTATCCATCATGAATTTATCTAGCTCTTGGCAATTCCAGTTTTGACCACCAAATTTAGTGACCTGGCGAGGGACCAGAACCATTTGTTTGAAAGTTGACAAAGTGAGAGATCCCTGGTACTTAGTAGGAAAAGAAAATCGCAAGTTTCAATAACAATAAACTTTATTGTACAAAGTCAGGATAGTAATACAATCTACTGTACATGCAACTTCGGAGGTCAGTTAGCTCGGTTGGCTGGTTAGCAATGGACAGAGCATGGATTCAATCCCTGTACAGGCTGAGGCTACCATGAAGGTCCCGCATTCTCAACTTCTTCCTTCACGTGAGGTGTGCCCTTTGGTCCTCTGGGATTCTGACAGCATAACTTTTTTTAAAAATTTGTTTCTTGGTTTTTCTACATTCTAGCAAGAAGAACTGTAATGTTTAATTTTTTAACTTTTGTTTATTTTGCTGCTTTGTACCAAGATTTTGTACCTACGTACCATAAGTGACAACTTGTAAATTTTTCACTGTACTCATGTGAGTACATGTGACAATAAACTTAATTCAGTTATTTAAAACTTATGTTTTAACATCTGTGCACATGTCTCTCGCATAATCTATCTGTCTCTCTGACTCTCCCACCTCCCCCACCACCATTGTCTCCCCCACTCCCCATTCCTCCCAGCCCCCGCACCACTGTGTCTCCCACCCCTGCCCCTGCCCCCCTCTCTGCCTCTTCCCATCTCTCCCTCTCCCCGTTCCCTACTCTCGGTCTCGCTAACAAGAAGCCCAATCATTGCAACTTTCTCCTCCAGTTGCCTCAGTCCATTTAAACTATTCTGAATGAGTGATCTATTGAAAACATTGCAACAAACCCTGCTATCCTTCCTGAACAAAACTGGATGTTGCAACCATTGGAACAGCCAAATGTAACAAACCATTAGCTCACCCCATTCTCGTGTGTTACGGTGATCTACATTCTAACTACTCTTTGGGTAAAGAGGTTTAACCTGAATTCCTGATTGAATTTATTAGTAAATTAGAATTTGTAGCTTCTAGTTTTCACCATGAATCCAATTTTTAATTTCTAAAAATTATTAATAAACTTAAAAAGACACCATCAGCTAACCTTCAGCCTTCAGGAAAATAAAGTCCTCTTGTTGATTGTTATAACCCGTGCCTGTCCAATGAATGGCCCATGCTGCAGAGGGGTCCCTAAGGCTTTGTCTAATCCACAGCTAAGTGCAGTCAGGAGAATTTGACAGGTGCTGCTCCTTCAATCAGAGTTTATTTCTCTTGTGTTTGCTGCTGATAGGATAGGTTGAGTACTGAGAACGTGTCAAAGAGAAGTGGGGAGAGACCAGGAAGTTGTGTGGAGCAGTAACTCTGTGCGTCAAACTGTCTGAAAAGAAACTTCGCAGCCACCCACTCTGCTTCTTTATTAATCACCAAGCCTCCTCATCCTGTGGAGGTAGCTAGGGTGGTGGGGCTGAGGGGTGAGGCTGGGTGGGACACGTACGTGCAGGCTCGGAGTGTGATCTACTAGAGGTAAACTAAGGTCAGTGTTAGTTAAACCCAACTTGTTAGCTCAGCCTTGGCCCCACCCTTCTCCATGTGCTCCTTGCAGTGAAAATGTTAGATAGCCCAGTAATAATTCTTCACTTCTGGTATCATCCGTGTGAACATTTTGAACCTTCACCAATATCTCTGTCTTTTTTTTTAAAGAATGCAGTGTACAGTACTTCAAAAGTGATCTAACCTTAAATCTATAAAAGTTTTGAATGTGACATCCCTCCTTTCAAATTTACTGCTTTAAAAATAAATCTTATTGCTTAGTTTGCTTTTGTATGACCTTATTTGTCAGCATCATTAACCTCTAGTGTTTTGTATAACTGCCCTGAGATCTCTTTACTCCTATATGGATTGTTAGTATCTAAGCACAGTGTCGCCCCATTTTTTTAGACCAACTGCACCATCTTCCCATGAAGTATATTGAAGTTCATTTGCCAATTACGTGCCCATGCTGGTAGTTTGTTAACATTATCTTGTATTCTGTTACATTCTTTCTACACATTGTCCACAAATTTAGAAATTATACTTCCCTGGCTTCAGTATCACTTCACTTGCTCTGCATCTCTGTACAGAATTAGTGGCTAAATTTCTTATTCATTGTATGAAGAAATATAGTTGCAATTCATTCTAGACCTCAATACTTGTATTGTGTTACTGCAATGCCTCATTCCTGATGCAAACTGGGTTCATAGGTTCTCAGTTGCTCATCACAAATCACTTTACTTTTAGACTGTCATTAGTTTGTGATCAGAGAAGAAGTAAAGCAATTATTTAGTCACAGCCTTGAATTAACTCATTTCAAAGGAACATCTGGCTTATAGAGAGGATTATAGTGTGCAAGGGAGTGGGGCTTATTACAAACAGGTTTTTAAGTTGCTGGCCCTACCAGGTTCCTCCTTCAATTATAAGATTGGCTTTTAAGTAATTTAGATGTGGCTGGAGAACTCTCGGTCTAAAGTACAGTAGGCATATGGTCCCTTCTCCATTTCAAAGCAATTTTTAACAACTATATTTAGACGGTTGATGGAGTTTTTAATACTGAATTAATTTACTATTAAAAATGCAGTCTCCAACTGGGATCTCACTGGTATAGGAGTGGGAGTGTGAGGGTAATTTTAGCTTGACTTTCCCAACTGTGAACACACCAGATCAAGTGGAACAATGGCTCAATGCTGTCCCCCTCCAATATTAACTTCAGTTGAAGCCAGTGAAGCGTAACATCAGCTGGGATGCAAAATTAGTGTTGCACCCAATCCAGTCAGTTTTCCAACAAACATATTCAGTTAAAATTGCACGCAGAGTATGCCTGTCTTCAGTTTCTTGCAGTCAAATGTTCAGAAATGAAATTTGAGGCCAGTTCGGATGCTATTACAGTGCTATTAAATTTGCTTTCAGGTACATTAGTAGGCCAGTCAAAAGTGAAAACTCAGAAAATAATTTGGCAATGACCATGATTGATGCCACAATCAATGCTTAATTTGCCAGCCATTAAATTTATTACATCGATGTGGATTGAGTTAGGTGAAGAGTTGATTAAATAAAGTATTGGGTGCAAGCTTGGTCCTGAATGTGGTAAAAAAAGATCGTGGCTAGCATGGATGACATGACAGTGTGTTGGTATTGTCTTGTTAGCCTAATTGTCCTGTGCTTGAATATGCTGGGAGGCCTGTGTGTTTGTTGGAGTGGTTTTGTTGTATCGTTATTTATGCCAACAGGAGTTCAAGGAGAATGTAGTGTTATATGGCACAAAGAAAAATGAGAGCAATTTACTGTCCAACATTAGTGCAGTGAATTAATAGAGAAAGGAATTGTGCCAGCAATCACATTGTGTCTGCAATTTCAAAATTGGTTTATAATGGTACTGGTAATACATTAAAAGCTGTGAAATCTCAGTGCTGAGCATTATATCAACATGCAGTTGTTAAAATGGAAAATGTGAATTTAACTCCTTTATTCCAAAGGAGAAGAAGATAGAAAGCAGGAAACTGTAGGTAGTCAGTTTAACATCTGTCATTTGGGAAGATAGAATCATAGAATTTATAGTATAAAAGAAGGCCATTCACCCCATCATGTTTTTACTGGCTCCCGAAAGAGCTAGTCTCACACTCCTGCCCTATCTCCGTATTCGTCTAAATTAATCACTTTTAAATATATATCCAGCTCTCTTTTGAAACCCCCTATGGAACTGACCTCCACCAGTTTCCCATGCAGCATGCTGCAAATCCTAATCTCTGAGTAAATACGTTTCGCATCTCACTGCTAGCTCTCGTGCTGACGGTCTTGAACTTATGACCCTGAGTTGCTGACGCAACAACTAATGGAAACAGAATATCCTCCTTTACCCTGTCAAAATTGTTCATAATTTTGAACGCGTCAATAAGGCCACCTTATTCTCATTAGACCAGAGAAGATGAAGCCTAATTTCATTAAGTTTTCCTTGTATCTAAAATCCCTCATTCCTGGTATCATTCTTGTAAACCTCCTTTGCACACTCTCTAGGGCTTTAACATCCTTCATTTAATAGGGTGGCCGGAACTGAGCGCAATGCTCCATATGAGTTCTGGACAATGATTTGAAATAGTGTAGCATCACTTCCTTGCTTTTAGATTCTATGCCTCTATTTATAAACCCAAGGATCCTATAAGCCTTCTTAACTGTTTCAACTGACCGGGCCACCTTCAGAGAATAATTCACATGAACCCTGAGGTCCCTGTGTTCCTGTACTCCCCTCAAAGCTGAACCATTGAGCCTATATTGTCTCTCCATGTTTCTTCTACCTAAATGCAATACCTCACATTTCTCTGCATTGAAATTCATCTGCCTGGTGTCTTCCCATTTGGCCAACTCATCAATGTCCCTCTGAAGTCACTCAGTAACATCTCATTATGCATTCTTCTCCCTAGCTTAATGTCATCTGCAAATTTAGAGGTTTTGCCCTCAACACCCATCTCCAAATCATTTTTATAAATCATAGAAAGCAAGGGTCGCAATACTGATCCCAGGGGAACACCACTTTCAACTCATTTCCAATCTGAGAAATGCCCATCTATACCTACCCTTTGTTTCCTGTCTTTTAGCCAGTTTATGATCCATGTTGCCAAGGACCCATCAATCCCAAACATTTCTAATTTGCTAACCAATTTACCACATGGTACGGTATCAAATGCTTTCTGAAAGTCCAAATATACAGCATCCACTGCACTATCTTCATCACTGCCTGTGTCACCTCATCAAAGAACTCAAAGTTCAAAGTTATCATTAAAGATGTATGGCAGTACGTGTAGAAAAGTTTGCAGTAATCGGTAGAGTCAGCATGACTTTGTGAAAGCGAAATAAGTTGAACTAACTTACTGGAGTTCTTTTTTCAGAAGTATTGTGCTGTGGAGAAAGGGGAGTAAGTGGAAATGCTGTGTTTAAATTCCTAGAAGGCATTTGATGGAGTATCACATCAAATGTTTTTGTGGAAAATAGAGATTCGTGGTTTAATGGGTTGACTGTTGGCATAAGTAGAAGTTTAGCGAGCTAATAGAAACAATGTAGTCATAAATAGATTATTTCCTGTAGTGTGCCACGAGGGTCAATGAAGGGGCCTCCTTGTTTATGATTTGTATAGATGATTAGGATGAAGGGACCAAAGGTATGTTTGCTGAATTTACTTATGACACAAAAATAATTCGGGAAGTAAATTGCAAAGTGATGGAAGGTGTCATCAACAGTGCTATCAAGCAGCACCTGCCACCAATAACCTGCTCAGTGATGCCCAGTTTGGGTTCTTCCAGGGCTACTCAGCTCCTGACCTCATGACAGCCTTGGTTCAAACATGGACAAAAGAGCTGAATTCCAGAGGTGAGGTGAGAGTGACAGCCCTAGACATCAAGGCTACGTTTGACTGGATGTGGCATCAAGGAGCCGTAGCAAAAGTGGAGTCAGGAGAACTCCCCACTGGTTGGAGTCATACCTGGCACATAGGATAGTTGCACCTGTCTGAGGTCAGTCATCTCAACTACAGGACATCTCTGCAGAAGTTCCTCAGGGTAGTGTCCTCAGCCTAACCATCTTCAGCTGCTTCATCAATGATCTTCCCTTCATCATAAGGTCAGAAGTGGGGATGTTCACTGATGATTGCACAATGTTCAGCACCATTCACGACAACCCAGGCACTGAAGCAGTCCATGTTCAGCTGTTCTGGACAATATCCAGGCTTGGGCTGACAAGTGACAAGTAACATTCGTGCAAAACAAATGCCGAGCAATGACCATCTCCAGTAAGCGATAATCTAACCACCACCCTTTGACATTCAATGGCACTACTTTCACTGAATACACCACTATCAACTCGGGGTCACCATTGACCAGAAACTGAACTGGACTCACCACGTAAACAATGGACAAAAACAGAAGTTGCTGAAAAAGCTCTGCAGATCTGGCATCATCTGTGAAGAGAAAATCAGAGTTAACGTTTCGGGTCCAGTAACTCTTCCTCAGAACACATAAACACAGTGGCTACAAGATCAGGTCAGAGGCTAGGAATACTGCAGTGGGTAACTCACCTCCTGACTCCTCAAAATCTGTCCACAATCTACAAGGCACATCTTCCTTTGTGCTAAATATAATGCCAGCCAGCAGAGAATTTGCCCCCGATTCCCATTGATTCAAGTTTTGCTAGGGCACCTAGATGCCACACTCTGTCGAATGTGGCCTTGATGTCAAGGGGTGTCACTCTTACCTCTGGAATTCAGCTCCTTTGTCCGTATTTGAACCAAGGGTGCAATAGTGATCAGGCGATTATAGAATAATTTATCTCTTCTACTATTGAAGCTTTTTGCTTACTTTTAAAGATCAAATGCCTCCACTATTGGCAGTGTACTTGTTGCAAATGTGGAGCTTGTGATATAGAGATGCTAGTCACTCATGTAAATGGTATGAGTTTTTATATCTTAAATAATCCAATTCTGTCTAACATCTGAACTATACCACAGGGGATAAATTGTGTACATCTGACCTTGTCTTATCTGTTTTCAGGCGCACCTTCAAAAGGTTTGCCATGTTCTCAATCAATGAATCAGTCATAGCATCCCTACACTGTGGAAACAGGCCATTCATTCCAACAAGTCCACACCATCCCACCAAAGAGTATCCCACCCAGACCCATTCCCCTACCCCTGCATTTCCCCATGTCTGACCCACCTAACCTAAACATCCCTGGACACTACGGGCAATTTAGCACAGCCAGTCCACCTACCCTGTACATCTTTGGACTGTGGGAGGAAACGTGAGCATCTGGAGGAAACCCGCGCAGACACTGGGAGAATGTGCAAACTCCACACACAGTTGCCCACGGCTGGAAGCGAACCTGGGTCCCTGGCGCTGAGCGGCAGCTATGCTAACCACTGAGTCACCGTGCTGCCCCTACCTTTGAAAGATACAGATGACGGAACCACATGCATGAGTCTTTCAGATATGCACCTCTTTAAGCCTTTTAAAGGCCGATCAGGAAGCTCCTGATAAATATTGTTAATTACAAACCATTAGATTGCTTTAGTTTGCAGCAATTGAGCATGAAACAGACTCGTGGTACTATTAGTATAACTTTGTTCGCGTACGAACATAGAACAAATATTGTTAATTGTGTGTCATTTGTCTTTCACTATATTTGGGTGGTGAGCATTAATTGTGAATTCACCTGTACCCATTCACATAGGAATAGGTTGAAAGAGGTGCTGTTGCTTGGAAGTGATTATTAAGTTCCCTGGGTTTCTGTAAATAATAGATTGTAGGTGTACATAGACTAGCTTCCAGTCCATTCTTCATCGCTTGCCTATTTAATTGCAGCACACTACTATGTTTCTCCTTTCTGCCGTCTGCTTTCTCTGTTTTAACCTTCTGATTTAGTGAATAGATGGTCTTACGTTTTTTTGGAAAATAATTTGTTGTATGTATTTTTAAATCTCTTCACAGTCAGAGGAGAGGGCCTTATCAGACCTCCCTGTTAAGCACAGCCAAAGACAACAGTTATGTTCATCAACCAGTGAATCAGGCTAATTAGTTGCTGGTAGTTTATAGTTTTTGAGAAACGGATTCAATGCCTAGACTATTAGCATTTATTTTTATATTCATAGAACATAGAACAATACAGCACAGAACAGGCCCTTTGGCCCTCAATGTTGCACCGACCTGTGAACTAATCTAAGCCCATCCCCCTACACTATCCCATCATCATCCATATGCTTATCCAAGGACTGTTTAAATGCCCCTAATGTGGCTGAGTTAACTACATTGGCAGGCAGGGCATTCCACGCCCTTACCACTCTCTGAGTAAAGAACCTGCCTCTGACATCTGTCTTAAATCTATCACCCCTCAATTTGCAGCTATGCCCCCTCGTACTAGCCGACGTCATCATCCTAGGAAAAAGACTCTCACTGTCCACCCTATCTAATCCTCTGATCATTTTGTAGGTCTCTATTAAATCCCCTCTTAGCCGCCTTCTCTCCAATGAGAACAGACCCAAGTCCCTCAGCCTTTCCTCATAAGACCTTCGCTCCAGACCAGGCAACATCCTGGTAAATCTCCTCTGCACCTTTTCCAATGGTTCCACATCCTTCCTGTAATGGGGTGACCAGAACTGTACGCAATATTCCAAGTGAGGCCGCACTAGCGTTTTGTACAGTTGCAGCATGACATCACGGCTCCGGAACTCAATCCCTCTACCAATGAAACCTAACACACCGTCTGCCTTCTTAACAGCACTATCAACCTGGGTGGCAACTTTCAGGGATCTATGTACCTGGACACCAAAATCCCTCTGCACATCCACACTACCAAGAATCGTTATTACTATTTTCCAACCTGTGTGAATGCACTTTGCCTCAAAGACCCAATGTTTAAATATAATTATTTTTGCTACAGGAAGGATTTGGGCAAATAGTCATAAATCCCAAAACAGAGCACATCATCTCTGAATACCTGCTCCTGCCCTGATCAGTAAGCCCTCACTTGTGTACTGATGTACTCATTGCTTGTGCTACAGTGCAAGTTATAACATTTAAGGAGGGCCAACGTTAAAAACTGCTGTGGAATTCAGTGACCAATGAGCAAAGCATCATCAACACATTCAAGTGAACTTGAGTATAATCCATTTTTGCTCTCTGTCATCAGTGACCTTGCCCCCATCATTAGGTCAGGAGTGGGGATTTGATGATTGTACAATGTTCAGTACCATTCATGACTGCACAGATGGTAAAACAGTCTATATGCAGCAAGATGTGTACAGAATGGGCTGTACATGGCAAGTGACATGTGCTACACAAGTACCAGGTAATGGCCATCTCCAACATGAGGAATTGTAACGATCATTCAGTGGCATTACCATCAGTGAATTCTCCATTATCAACATCCTGGGTGTTACTATTGACTTGAAACAACTGGACAAGGTAAATGAATACTGAAGCTGTAAGAGCAGGTCAGAATTTCTGATTCTCATTTCCTGACTCCCAAGGCCTCTGCCGTCTACAAGGCACATGTCAGAGTTGTGATGAAGTACTCCCCACTTACCAATAAAAATGCAGCTTCAACAATGTTTAAGAAGCTACACAGGGCATAACTTAAATTAACCCTGTTTGCACCCTCCACCAACCATACACAATGTCAGAAGTTTATAGCTTCTCAAGGTACACTGCAACAACTTAGTAACTCCTTCAGCGACACCTTTCAGTCCCAGGATCTCCTCCATCTATAAGGACAAGGGGGCAATTGCATGGGACCATCACCATGTATAAATCCCCCTCTAAGCTATACAGTATCCTAACTCAGAACTGTCTCACCATTCTTTCATTTCCATTGGATCAAGATCCTGGAACTCCCTTTCTGACAGCACTTTGGGTGCATCATATGGATTGTGGTGGCTCAAGGAGACTACTTGTTCCTACCTTCTTTAGCACCGTAGAGATGGACAGTGAATGCTGCCAGCAACACATTATGAAAGAATCTTAGAAAAATTTCTTCCCCACTTAATTTGGCTGTAGGATTTGCTGGTCCCGATATTCAATGGTTCCTCCCATATTCCAGAAAAGGAAAGCTTTTAGAAGTGAGATAACTTTAGTCCAAATGGGACAGGCTGTTTTAGAACTGCCGAATGTCAGAAAAGGGAGTAGAAAAGTGGAAGTTTCACATCTCTGTGACATTGAGATATACAGTAATGTAAAATGGGAAGTTCTTGACAATATAGTTTAATACTGATCGAGGCCACGAAGTAGGCATTGAACCAATTTGTGGGAGGGTTTCGTAATGGAAATTGAGGTGGAGATGTTGTAGTTACCATCTGGCAATTAATACAATTCAAGAGAGGTTTTATTTAACTGTATGCATATTGATTGATTTTTCATTGAGAGTTCAGTATCATCTGAACTTTCTAAACTGTTTACTTCACTCATGGTGTTCTGTTTATTTATCATGCACGACTTTCATGATCATTAACGAGTGTTTTTGGTTTTCTTCCTCCATCCCTTTTCTTCCATGTTACTGTTACAGCTCCAACTTCTATGAATATAGATTTTGAAAACTTTGCATTTGGAAGTTGTCATACTTCTGATAATTTTGGGGCTTTCTCCTCAGCAAGTCTGCCACCTTTCCAGTCCAACTGTACAGGTAGTGGTGGATTTAACTGGCCAACTTTGCTTTCAGAAATAGTGAGGTGTTTTGTTTGTAACTTTGTGTATGTTGGAACAAGGTAGCTCATAAGGGTTCAGTCAGTCCAAACATCATCGGTTCTCATGTTCAATCCATTTTATATTTGTTAAAATGAAAAATGTTAATAATCTGTCTATCAACACCCTAAAAGACTATCAGTACAAAAGGGGACAATATCTTTTCCTACTTCAAATGTTGTAAATTATTCACATTTTCTGTTTTGTATTTCTGATTTCTAACATTTGCAGATTTCCTCTTATTGCATTTTATTTTCACAATTTGTATGCATTCTGTCACATTCAGAGGATTTGAATTCATGTATACCTCCTAAAATGAAGGGGCTTAGGAAGAAAATAAAGATCTGGAAAGTGCAGCAACTGCATTTATATTTTAATGTAGTAAAATGCATTTTAATGTAGTAAAATGCTCCTTAATGCTTAATAGGAACTACATCAAACAACATTTGAAATTGAGCCTCATACCCTTTGGTGGCACAGTGGTTAGCACTGCTGCCTCACAGCACCAGAGACCCGGATTCAATTCCAGCCTCGGGCGACTGTCTGTGTGGAGTTTGCACATTCTCCCCATGTCTGCATGGGTTTCCTCCGGGTGCTCCGGTTTCCCCCGCAGTCCAAAGATGTGCAGGTTAGGTTGATTGGCCATGCTAAATTGCCCGTAGTGTTCAGGGAGGTGTAGATTAGGTGGGTTGTAGGGGGATGTGTCTGGGTGGGATGCTCTGAGGTTCAGTGTGGACTTGTTGAGCCGAAGGGCCTGTTTCCACACTGTAGGGATTCTATGAACAAAGCGATCAGATGACTAAAAATCAGAGGAATTTTCAGTTGAAGGCATTGTTTCAAAACCTGAAATATTTGCATTGCAGAAGTAAAATTTCACAGTGACACTATTGAAGAATGCAAGGTTTTAAGGTGTATTGAAAAGTTGACTGTTGTGCATTTAATGTATAAATATTGTGGTCAGTGTCCAATTAATGATTACAAATTAAGTAGTAATGAACATGACTATCGATCACTCATAAATTTCACAGTCAACAATATAGAGATTGGAACGTACACATTTTGAACTAAGATGTCATAAGCCAATTTTTTTTTAAATTACAGTGTTTAAAATATTTGACATTGAGATATGCAGCAGTGTAAAATGGGAAGTTCTTGTCGATTCAGTGATTTCCATAAGAGAGCCTGTGGGAGAGCAGGAATCTGAGCATTACAACCTCTGGATTTTCACTTTTAACTGCACGTGTGTGCACACCAGAAGTTGCTTTCAATTCCACAGAATAATGATGGCAAACAGTTTAGCTGTCATTACAAGTACAAAGTCTGGGCCAATACAGTTACAGGCAAGATGGCATAGATTCAAATTTAGAAAGACTAGGGTTGAAAAGACCAGATTTAATTTAATTTTGCCAAAGGTAGAACGGGCTGCCTCGGGAGTGGATTGTGTTTAGGACAATTTGGATGAATGTCGTGCTGTTTTGTTATTATGTGTGCTCTTTTTCTGTTTCACACACCAACAGTTCATTTCCTACCTGTTGCTTAGCAATACAGATTGTGTGAATTTCAATGACCGTAAAATATGGAATTACCTCAAAGGATTTTGGAATTTTGAAATAAGATGAGATGGTTTGAAAGCACAATACAATGTTTTTAAGCTGTTGATAAGTAACATCACCATCTCTTCATTCTGAGAACATGTTTATTTGGATTGACGCAACCTAGAATGCAGCACTTGAAGCTTGGCCTATATATTGCCATTCATTTGGTCTTGTGTCTGTAATTCACTTCTGTATTTCATTTCTCTTCTTCTGTTTCTTTGTTGGTTTCCCCTCCATATCTCCTGCTTTCCAGTCTTCAGAACTCTATCATCAGGCAGCAGTTTTGGTGACTTTGCCTCTGCTTTTCCTCTCCCAGCCACCCACAGTAAGTGTTATTTCAGTGTAGGAACCTTGGCTTCGATGTCTCTTTTTGTGCTCAGTTCAGTCTTGATACCATTCTACCTTTTCTCTCGTATTATTATTTTATCCTTTATTCCTTATTAAAGTACAATAAAGTCCTGAAATTGTCACTGATAATTCTTGTCTATTTTGGCCACCTGTGATTAGAAAACCTACAATTCCTTTAACAGTTCTTCGGTTTCTTTTTTTAAAAGTGTTTTCAGCACAAATGCACTAACTAATCTAATTTTTTTAAAAGTTGTTTAGTGCATTTTTAAAGGAATAAACCATTGAGGGATATTTACTCTCAGCAAGCCTGTTTAGGACAAAGCATTTTACCAGTTTAGGCACTTACTGTCAACATCAAGTGCTCCCATGTCAGGTTAGAAATGAACATACAAATTAGGAGCAGAAGTCGGCCACCAGGTCCCTTGAGCCTGCTTCACCATTGAGTACGGTCATGGACAATCTGGCTGCTCCATGTTCCCGCCTACTTCCAATAACTTTTCATCCTTTCACTTACCAAGAATCGGTCTACCTTTGCCTTAAAAATATTCAAAGTCTCTGCTTCCACCACCTTCTGAGGAAACGAATTCCAAAGATTCACAAAACTGTGATGAAAACTTTCTGTTTTGAAAGTGAAGATCTAAGTACAGCTTAAATATTTCCTACTCAACTATCCTTTCAGGCAATAAGTTTGAGTCCCACTTTCTCCTCACTGTTCTGGTAGCTTTCTACCTCTTACCTCAAATCCATGGTTGTTGGTTATTGACCCTTCTAATAGTGAAAAAAGTGCCCCTCATAATCTTATATCTCTCTATCAGGTCCCCCTTTTAACCTATACTGCCGAAAGGAAAATAACCCCAGACTATCCAGTTTTTCCTCCTAGCTCAAACCTTCTAGCCAAGCACCATCCTGGTAAATCGCCTCTGTGCCCTCTCTAGGACAATCCCATTCTTCCTGTATCATGTTAACCAGAGCTGCACTCAGTGCTCCGATTGTGGTCTAACCAACGATTCATACAGTTCCAGCATAACCTCCTTGCTCGTATACATCTATGCCTCAGCTAATAAAGACAGGTTTCTCATATGCCTTGTTGACCATCATATCTACTCATCCAGCTACCTTCAGGGATCTGTGGATAGACACACCAAGGTCTCTCTGATCTTAAGTACTTTCAAGGGTCCTGCCATTTGTAGTGTAATCCCTTGCCCTGTTAGCCCTCATCAGTTTCACTCCCTTACACTTGTCCAAGTTGACTTTCTCAAAGAACCCCAATAAATCAGTAAAATATGATTTGCCATTCATACAACCATTTTGACTTTGCCTGATTATCTTGAAATTTTCAAAGGGTCCTGCCATGATAGCTTTTAAGCTAATTGGCCTGTAGTTTCCTTCTTTCTGTCGTCTCCTGTTTTTGAATAAAGGAATTACATTTGCTAGTTTCCAATCTAATAGAACCTTCCCCAAATCTGGGGAGTTTTGGAAAATTAAAAGCAATGCATAACTGTCTCACTAGCCACCGCTTTTAAAACCCTGGGATGAAACCCATCAGGACACAGAGACTTGTCAGCCACAGCTCCAGCAATTAGCACAGTACCTGTTTGGTGATTTGTAATTTACTTGAATTCCTCCCTTCCTTCATTTTTCGAATTTACAGCTGTTTCTGGAATGTTACTTTTAACCACTGTAATGAAGACTAATGCAAATTATCTGTTCAATTCATCTGCCATGGCCTTATTTTCCATTATTAATCCCCAGGCTCTCATTCATTAGGTCCATTGGCCACTGTGGTAACTGTTTTAAAATGTGCACAGAAACACTTTTTTTTACATTTCTAGCTAGTTCTGTCTCATACTGTAATGGCCTTCTTTGTTCTTTGTATTTTCTTGTGATCCACCTTTACAGTTTTGTTTTCATCTAAGCTTGATACTATCTTTAACTCTATCAGTTAACCACAGATAGTGGGCCCTCCCTTTGGAATTTTTCTCTCTCATTGGAATGTCCTCTTAAAGGGCTACAATAGCATCTGTATTAACCTATCCCTTAACCTGTTAGCCCTTCAACAATTCATCAATGTTGATTTTTTTTTTGTTTTGTGTTCTGAATCCCACACAGATATTCTTGCATACAGTTTCCATGTTTAAAATGTACTGTGAGTAAGATTCACACAGTCCAAGCTGACATTGTCCCAGTTGAAATAGAATTGGACTCTCATAACCAACAGAGTAAAGGCATTTTAGAAAGCAAATAATATGGGCAGGTTTAAATGTATGTGAAGGATAGTGCTGTGTTATACCATCCAGTTTCCAATTGCATGAGGATTTATTTCATAGAAAAACTATTTTTTGTATGTCTCTATGCCATTGGAAGAATCAGCACTTCAAAGCAAGTCTCGGTTTTCACATTTCAAACTTGCATGTTCATCGTGAACTATTCATTAATCCTTTTAGTCTTTCTATGTCCCACATCATTCAGTAACGAGCAAAGGCAGTCTTAGTACGGACATCTACACAGACTTATTAATTTACATCTTCCTTTTTTTTTCCCCCGAGTGAACTATCTTCATTGACCAGTTATTGCTCCCCCTTCAGTTTGAGCAATATGGTGCATCAAGTGGCTGGACCTCTGCCATTGTGTTTTGAGCCATTGTTTTGACATTTCTAAAAGTAGTGTTGTATAAAAATGAAATAGAACCTGAAAAATTAAGATGCAGAACAGTGATATTGACTGCTTCAAAATGCAGTGATCTGTTGTTTCAAGTAGACTCCCCTCAACTCCCCAAAAAAGAACTGCTTAAAAACGGCTTCTTAGCACTTTCAGCATCCAGTTAAACAAACGCCCAAGCGCTTCTTTATAAAGTATTATTTCAAGATTGTAAAATGAGCAATAAAATCCTTATGTTCCTTTCCCCCACCCCTCTTTATGGATTATGTTTTTTGCACAATGATTAGAAATCACATACTCTAATTTTGGCTAGGAATGGATATCAGATCATATTAAAAATGTTTTTTATTGTAAAACAAAATGAACTGGAGGAATTGAAAACAAGGTATCATGATCCAGGCACATATACGTAATAAGATCCTAAAGTGATAAAGACATGCTGTTATCTTGTTATACTAATCAGATGAGAGCATTAGCCCAGTGTGGCTTCTCCTTCCGTTCCTGGGTCAATTGGTAGAATAGAAGCTTTCTCTCATGAGTTTTGAATCACTAGAGTTTTCGACGCTCACGTGTATCTAAGTGCTTTCTACCTGACGTAAATAACTGACACAATACCAGTAATGCCAAGTTTGCAGTTTAAGGCATTTATGCAGGATTTTAAACCATGTTTATCTATTTAGACAATATTGTTACTGATTTATTTTCCCTTGTGCAGAAAATAATGAGTACAAGGCATTTTCTACTTGAGTTTATGTAAGTGGAGCTGTTAGCCTGAGTGAATAATGCTTAATTTTAGGTAGATTTTTTAAAAATTGACATGCTAACATTCAGAAAGGAACTTTCTATTAATTGTTGTGAAGTAAGTGGAGGAACTCCAAACATATTGGGTTTCAATGCCCTAGCAAATATGCCAAGGAACCAAGTAAATTCTGAAGCCCTGCACTGAATTTCACAGGAAAGAATTGTTTGGGATTTACCATTCTAATAAGAGCTAAAAGAGATAATTTTGAGTTTGGGTTGTTGACTGGGAATAATAGTACAGTGGTCATGTTACTGGTCGAGCAATCCAGGAACTTTATTCACTAATCCAGAATTACGTGTTCAAAATTCACCATGGCTGCTCGGGAATTTAAATCCAGTTAACTAAGTAACTCAGAATTTTCAAGAAAAACCAGCACCATCAATGGTGACTTTGTTAACAACCAGATGGTTGTAGAAATCCATCTCATTTACTGATGCTGTTTAGGGTAGGAAATCTGCTGTCTTCACTTGGTCTGACCTATATGTGACTCCAGACCCTGGGCAATATGGTTGACTCTTTGAAATGACCTAGTAAGTCATTCATCTGAAGAATATAGAGCCATAAGAATTAGAAGGAGGAGTAGGACATATGGCTCCTTGTGCTTTCTGTGCCATTCATGAAAGATCATGGCTGAAGCTACCATCAACCCTCGTTTCCCTCCTGATCCTCATTTCCCACAAGACTCAAAAAAATCTCCCAATCTCAGTCTGAAGTATGCTTAAAAACTGAACATCCAAAGTCTCTGGGGTAGAGAATTTCAGTCAAAAATCTTGAGTAAAGAATGTTTTGTTATCTTTGGCTTAAATGAGCGACCTCTTTACCTTGAGACTAAAACCTCCAGTTCCAGACTCTTAACTCAAGTAGAAATCTTCCCTGACAAGCTTTCTTACAATTGTTTTGTTCAGTGAGATCCCCTCTCATCTAATATTCAATTCAAATACTGATTCCATTTTAAGTGGCATTTTTAGGTTAAAACTCCAGTTTGGAAATTGAGGATGCAACTTAAAGAGTGTTATCAGTGGATATATACTTTTCAAATGTGTCTTAGTCATATGTTTAGATTATAAATATATTTTGTTGCCAATTATCAAGTTTTGGTTGCTTGTATTTGCAATTTATTACTGCAAGATTATCCTCTGTGCTGAAGGCCAATGTTTCTCCGAATCCTTTTTTTCTCATAACAGGTGGATCCTCTGCATCAACAAATGCTAATTTTGCAAATTTTGATAACTTCCCAAAATCTTCTAGTGCTGACTTTGGAGCTTTCTGTTCCTCTGGGAATGACACAACTGTAAACAAAGCACATGCTGTTACTCAGGATAAATATGCAGCCCTTGCTGATCTGGATAATGTTTTCAGCAATAGTACCTCTACACAAGGTAACACCACTGATACATTACTCAGCCGCATTAAGATAATTTACTTTGCAATATGAATGGGTAATAAAGACCTGTTGTCACTCAAACAATGATAATATATATTTGAGCATCATCAGGCCTTTATTATTTACATCGTGACTTTCTGGCATGTGTCAGCTTGGACATGAGCATTATTTTAACACTGAACTGTTTTGTGAAGATACGGAGGCATTATTGGTTAGCCATTGATCTCTCTAACACTTGCACACATTCACTTTGCAGTAACAGTAGTAAGAATCTCTGACTGATCTGAGGCCCGCTGTCCAATTGAAATCATTGAAGTACTTTAGATTTTTTCAAAGCCCTGTAACTTAGTGATACACCACCAAGGTATACTCTGACCAATTCCCCTCCACTGACACCCTCATCCGCTTAGCCGAACTCGTCCTCACCCTCAACAACTTCTCTTTCAATTTCTCCCACTTCCTACAGACAAAGGGGGTGGCCATGGGTACCCGCATGGGCCCAAGCTATGCCTGCCTCTTTGTAGGTTACGTGGCACAATCCCTTTTCCGTACCGACACTGGCCCTAAACCCCACCTGTTCCTCCATTACATTGATGACTGTATCGGCGCCGCCTTGTGCTCCCACGAGGAGCTCGAACAGTTCGTCCACTTCACCAACACCTTCCACCCCAACCTGAAGTTCACCTGGACCATCTCCAACACTTCTCTCTCCTTCCTGGACCTCTCTGTCTCCATCTCGGGTAACCACCTAGAAACCGATGTCCATTTCAAGCCCACTGACTCCCACAGCTACCTGGAATACACCTCCTCCCACCCACCTTCCTGCAAAAATGCCATCCCCTATTCCCAATTCCTTCACCTCCGCCGCATCTGCTCCCAGGATGAGGCATTGCACTCCCGTACATCTCAAATGTCCTCGTTCTTCAAGGACCGCAACATCCCCACCCACAGTGGTCGAGAACGCCCTCGACCGTGTCTCCCGCACTTCCCGCAACTCATCCTTCACACCCCGTCCCCACAATAATAACAAAAAAAATCCCCCTCGTCCTCACGTACCACCCCACCAACCTCCGGATCCAACGCATCATCCTCCGACACTTCCGCCATCTGCAATCCGACCCCACCACCAAAGACATTTTTCCCTCCCCACCGTTGTCTGCTTTCCAGAGGGACCACTCCCTCCGTGACTCCCTTGTCCGCTCCACACTCCCCTCCAGCCCCACCACACCCGGCACTTTTCCCTGCAACCGCAGGAAGTGCTACACCTGCCCCCACACCTCCTCCCTCACCCCAATCCCAGGCCCTAAGAAGACTTTCTACATCAGGCAGATGGTCACCTGCACATCTGCTAATGTGGTATACTGCATCCACTGTACCCGTTGTGGCCTCCTCTACATCGGGGAAACCAAGCGGAGGCTTGGGGACCGCTTTGCAGAACACCTGCGCTCAGTTCGCAACAAACAACTGCACCTCCCAGTCACGAACCATTTCAACTCCCCCTCCCATTCCTCAGATGACATGTCCATCCTGGGCCTCCTGCAATGCCACAATGATGCCACCTGAAGGATGCAGGAACAGCAAATCATATTCAGCCTGGGAGCCCTGCAGCCCAATGGTATCAATGTGGATTTCACAAGCTTCAAAATCTGCCCTCCCCCAACCGCATCCCAAAACCAGCCCAGCTCATCTCCACCTCCCTAACCTGTTCTTCCTCTCACCTATCCCCTCCTCCCACCTCAAGCCCCACCCCCATCTCCTATCTACTAACCTCATCCCACCCCCTTGACCTGTCCATCCTCCCTGGACTGACCTATCTCCTCCCTACACCCCCACCTACACTCACCTTTACTGTCTCCATCCCCGCCTCTTTGACTTGTCCGCCTCCTCTCCACCTATCCTCTCCTTTATTCATCTTCTATCCGCCTCCCCCCTCCCTATTTATTTCAGAACCCTCTTCCCCTCTCCCATTTCTGATGAAGGGTCTAGGCCCGAAACATCAAGCTTTCCTGCTCCTATGATGCTGCTTGACCTGCTGTGTTCATCCAGCCCCATGCTTGTTATCTTGGTTTGGCTTAGTTTTGTTTTCAGTTTTGATGAGATTTAGCAATAACTGTTCGTGAGTCGCTTACCTCTTACAATTAGAGCATTGAACAGTACAGCACAGGAACAGGCCCTTCAGCCCACCATGTCCGTGCCAGTTATGATATTCTAAACTAATACCATCTTCCTGTACATGGTCTGCATCCCTGTATTCCCTGCTTGTTCATGTCTGTCTAAATGCCAATTAAATTTTGCTATCATATCTACTTCTACCACCTCCCCGGCAACATGTTCTCGATACCTATTACTCTCTGTGTAAAACAAAAGCTTTCTTGATCATTTCCTTAAAACTTTCCCCTTTCACCTTAAACCTGTGCCTCCCAAAGTCTTTGACATTTCCACCCTGAGAAAGAGATTCTAACTATCCATCCATGCCTCTCATAATTTTATATACTGCTGCCAGGTTGCCCCTCAGCCTCCCATTCTCTAGCAAAAACAACACAAGTTTGTCCAACCTCTTTTTATAGCTAATACACTCCAATCCAGACAACATCCTGTAATCAACCTCTCTACAACCTTCCTATAGCGCAGCAACCAGAGGTGCACAAAGTACTGCAAATGTGGCCTGACCAAAGTCTTAAACGGTTGCAACATGACTTGCCTATTTATACACACAATGCCCTGATCGATGAAAGCAAGCATGTCATATTCAGCCTTTACTACTTTATCCACATGTGTTGCCACTTTCACGGAGCAATGGATTTAGACCCCAAGATCCCTGTATATATCAATGCTAGTAAGGGTCTGGCCATTGAGAGGATACTTTACTCTTGAGTTTGACTTCCCAAAATGCATCACTTCACACTTGCCTGGATTAAACTCTATCTGCCATTTCTCTGCCCAACTTTCCAGCTGATCTATATCCTTCTGCATTCTTCAATATCTTTCCTCACTATCCATAGCTCCACCAATTTTTATATCATCTGCAAACTTACCAATCAGACCACCTACATTTTCATCCAAATCATTTATTTATATATTACAAACAACAGAGGTTCCAGCACTGACCCTTGTGGAACACCACTGGTCACAGATCTCCAGTCAGAAAAATACCCTCCACGGTTATCCTCTGTCATCTGTGGCTACGTCCATTTTGAATCTGATTTGCTGACTCACCATAGATTCCATGCAATTTTATCTTCTGGACCAGCCTACCATGAGGGACCTTGTCAAATGCTCTCGTAAAGTCCATGTAAACAATATCTACTGCCTTATCCTTATCAATCATCTTTGTCATTTCTTCAGTAACCTCAATCAAGTTTGTAAGACAAGACCCTTCCCCGCAAAAAGCCATGCTGACAATCCCTAATAAATCCATTCTTCTCCAAATGCATGTTAAATTCTATCCCTAAGAGCCTTCTCAATAATTTCTCTACTGTTGATGTTACAGTTCACTGGCCTATAATTTCCTGGAATGTCCCCAATGCCTTTCTTGAACAAAGGAACAACATTGAATATTCTCCAGTCTTCTTGGACCTCACCTGTGGCTAAAGAGGACACAAAGATGTCTGTCAAGACCTCAGCACTCTCCTCCCTTGTCTCCCTGTATATCCTGGGATAGATCCCATCAGGCCCTGGGGCCTTATCTACCATAATGTTTTTCAAGGCATCCAGCACCACCATCTGAATATCGACATGCCTCAGAATATCAACATACCCCTCGTTAAGCTTACTGTTATGGATATCTTTCTCCTTAGTGAATAGCAATCTTAAGTACTCATTGAAGATGTCACCCACTCGCTCTTACTCCACACACAAATTCTCTCCTTTGTCCTCAAGGGGCCCTACCCTTTCCCTAGATACCTTCTTGGTCCTAATATATATATAAAACGCCTTGGGATTCTCCTTAATCCTACTTGCTAAAGAAATTTCAAGGCTCCCTGTAGCTCTCCTAATTTCTTGTTTAAGTTCTTTTCTTCCTTTATACTTCTTTGCTTCCTTTATATTTCTCAAGGGCCTTGTTTGATTTCTGTTTCATAAACCTTAAATATGCTTCCTTTTTCATTTTAACTAAGCTTGTATGTCTTGTCATCTAAGATTCTCGAATCTTGCCATCCTTATCTATCATCCTCACAGGAACGTGCTGGTCGTGAACACTGGTCAGCTGTGTTTTAAAAACCTCCTACAGGCCCCTTTCTTCGTTGGGCTCCCTACATATTGTTTCAAGAAAGCCTATTTACATCCCTGTCATTCATGCCTGAAGCATCTAAACCCTGGAATGTTGAGCTGCCAGTCCTGCCCTTCTCTCAACCAGGTTTCTGCAATAGATACAACATCTACTAATCCAGGCTCTAAGCTCATCTGCCTTATCTGTTATACACCTTGCATTAAAACGAATACACTTCAGACCACTAGTCCCACAGTGTTTATTAAAGTAATCCTGTCTGTTCTTCCTACTAGACTTACTTGATTTAGCCCCTCTCTTCTCGTCAAACACTCCACTTGGTGACCTCCCGCCGCTAGTTTAAACCCTCCCTAATGCCGCAAGCAAACCTCCCTGCAACGATATTGGTGTCCCGCCTGTACAGGTCCCATCTGCCCTAGAAGAGATCCCAATGATCCAGATACCTGAATCCCTCCCTCCTATAATATCTCTTCAGCCACGCATTCAACTGTATTTTCCTATTTCTAGCCTCACTAGCACATGCCACAGGGAGTATTCCCAAGATTGCAACCCTAGAAGTCCTGCTTTTTAACTTCATACCTAACTCCCTCAATTCTCTTTGCAGAACTTCGTCTCTCTTTCTGCTTATGTCATTGGTACCAAGGCGGGCCATGACTGCTGTCTGCTCACCCTCCCCCTTCAGAGTACCCTGTGCATGCTCAGAGACTTCATTGAACCTGGCACCAGGGAGACATTACACCATTCTGGGGCCTCACTTGTGACCATAGAAATGCCAATCTGTGCCCATTACTATAGAGACCCTTATCATTTGTGCTCGCCTACACTTCAACCCTCCCTGCTGCACAACAGAGCCAATCATGGTGGCACTAATGTGGCTGTTGCTATCATTTGCCCCTGATGTGCCAAACACATCCTCTGCCCCCACCCCACTGTTTAGTGATCACAATTCAACAGTATGGTTAACGAAAAACCTTTCAACTATTCATTTTCTTTCTTAATTAGTTTTTTAGTATCAAAGTATTCGCAAAAGCTAATCCTTAATAATCACATCATTTTGTGCTTCAAAAATACTCTCTTGCAGGCTGCATAATCTTTTTGAATTATTTCTGTTTTTCCTCCAATATATAGGTGGAAGTAGTCAACTGACTAATTTCAGCTCAACAACTGTTGGATCTTCTGTGATGACTGCCAATCAGTCAAGCTCCTCAGCAAACAAGTATGCAGCACTAGCAGAATTAGATAATGTCTTTAGCTCTCCGTCAACCACTAGTAATGTATCTAGCACAAGCAGGTAAAGTGCAATGCCTACTTGGCACTTTAGAACATAGATTTTCTAAACTCAAAACAGAAATGCTACATGCAGCACAGTTATAGTCTTGGAAATGACACTCAAGTCTCCAGGATGAAAATCTGATCCTGTGAATCGTCTTACAAGTCAGAAAATTCAGCCATGATTCACTGGATAAGGTTTCTGTCCTTTCTCTCCAGGACTGTACTGTTCTTTTTAAGTGGATTTGGAGATTAAACGTTTATTTCAATATCGAATGTATTTAATCATTATGATGGTTAAGAGTATTTCAGGAGAGCCAAAACTGTCAATTCCATATTTTGTTACAGCTGTGCAAAAGTTTGCAATATGTTGTCTTTTTATTTTAAAATACTGTTGTGTTGTAGTGTAGGCATGTAGGTAGAGTCCTCCTTGTTCTTTGAAAGAAGTTCCACCTTTGTAAAAATAAAAGTAAGCTGATACTGTCACCTAAATGGGGAAAGGGAGCAGAGGTAGGTTAGGTTATCAGGGCGCATATGGCTACAATCTGTTCAAGACTGTTCTTTGGCCATATGGGACTGTATTTCCTTGGCTTAGTGGACTGACATCTTTTATTTCACATTGGGTAGCATGGTGGCTCAGTGGTTAGTACAGCTACCTCACAGCACCAGGGACCCGAGTTTGATTACACCCTCAGGCGACTCTCTGTGTGGAGTTTGCACATTCACCCTGTGTCTGTGTGGGTTTCTGCGAGGTGCTCCGGTTTCCTCCCACTGTCTAAAGATGTGCAAGTTAAGTGGATTGGTCACACTAAATAACCCATAGTGTTCGGGGATGTGTAGGTGAGGTGTGTTAGCCATGGGAAATGCAGAGTTCGAGGGATAGGATTGGGGCATGTGTCTGGGTGGGGATGCTCTTCAGAGGGTCGCTGTGGATGTGTTGGACTGAATGGCCTGTTTCCATACTGTAGGGATTCTGTGGATTATTGCTGTTAAATGGTGCACATTCTCCAGATGTTAGAAATGGTGCTTCTTATTACTGGAAAGAATGTTTAGTTTATATCCCAGTTCTCACCTTCCTAAAGAGGTGTGCACCCAACTGGAAATTCTTCAAGTTGCTGTGTGAGACTTTATCCTGCAGCTGAGTTACAAGATCTTATCTGGCTGTAAAATTAAGAGTTTGATCAATGCCAAAGATGGGAGGTCTAAAAATTGGGTTTTACTCCATATGGAATTAAGAGGTTTTTATTTTTTGTCTGGGCCTTAGAGTTTGCTTCTGGACATTGTGCAGCTACAGCAGACAGGGTGTTCGTAGCTATCAGTTGCTGGAAAGGTGAATGGTATTGAACATCATTTTTAAAACAGGAACCTGCATTACCAGAGACAAAACATGAAGGGAAACCTCGCAATCTTTAATAAGTATGTGGATGAGCATGTGAAATGTCTTAACATTCAAGGGCCAAGTGCTGGAAAATGTGATGAGTGTAGATCGGTTGGTGCAGATTTAGGGTCATAAGTCATACAGCATGAAAACAGAGCCCTCAGTCCAAGAAGTCCATGCTGACCATAATCCCAGACTACACTAGTCTCACCTGCCTGCTGTTGGCCCATATCCCTCCAAATGTTTCTTATTCATGTACTTACTCAAATGTCTTTTAAACATTGTAACTGTCGCCACATCTATCAGTTCCTCTGGAAGTTCATTCCACACAAGAACCACTCTGTTGTAAAAAAGTTGCCCCTCATGTCTTCTTTAAATTTTTCTCCTCTTACCTTAAAAATATGCCCCTTAGTCTTGAATTTCTCCACCCTAGGCAACAGACACCTACTATTTACCTTATATATACCCCTGGTGATTTTGTAAACCTGTACAAGGTCACCCCACAACCTCCTATGCTCCAATGAAAAAATCCCAACCTATCAAGCCTCTCCAGCTTAATAATATCCTTCCCATAACAGAGCAACCAGAACTGGACACAGGACTCCAGAAAAGGCCTCACCAATGTGCTGTACAACCTCAACATGACTTCCCAACTCCTATACTCAAAGGTCTGAGCAATGAAGGCAAGCCCACTAAATGTTTACGTAACCAGCATATCTACATGTGACACAAACTTCAAAGAATTATGTACCTGAGCCCGTAGGTCTCTCTATTCTACAAAACTACCCAAGGCCCTACTTTTAACTGTAGAAGCCCTGCCCTTGTTTGTTTTACCGAAATGCAATACTTCGCATTTATCCAAATTAAACCGCATTTGCCACTCCTCAGCCCGTTGGCCCAATTAATCAAGGTTAACTTAGATAACATTCTTTACTGTCTACTATACCACCAATTTTAGAGTCACCCGCAAACTTACTAACCATGCCTTCTACACTCTCACCTAAATCATTTATATAAATGACAAACAACAGTGGACCTAGTACAGATCCCTGTGGAACCCTGCTGGTTACTGGCCTCCAGTCCAAGGAAACAATCGTCCACCACCACCCTGTCTTCTACCATCTGGTTGCTCTCTTGCTCTTAACGTACGAGTAGAAACTTCTTGGATTATCCTTAATCTTATCTGCCGAGGGTATCCTATACCCCCTCTTTTCATTCCTGTTCTCCCTCTAGGACTTGATGGGCCGAAGGGCCTCTTCTGTGCTGTATGACTCTCTTGCTGTCCCTGTGACTCTACTAGACCAGCTGAGGTAGTCCTCAGTGGATTGACAACAGGCAAAGCAAAGCAAATCTAATTTCTAGTCTCAAATCTAATCTCTATTTCTAGAGTTGTAAAAGTGCCAACAAAATAGTGAAAAGACTAAGAAGATTGTGGGAAATTTCTTCTCTATCTTTGTTCTTTCATGGGCTGTGTGTGTCATGCCAAGGGCAGTATTCATTGTCCTTAAGAATGAATCTCTTGTTCGGCATTTCAGACAGCAGTTTTAGGGCCATGGGTTCAGAGTCATACGTAAGCCAAACCAGGTCAGGATGGCAGATTTCCTTCCCTAAAGGATGTTGGTGAACCAGATGGGTTTTAAAAACAATCAGTCATGGTTGTCTTGTTCATCATTGCTGAGACTGATTTTATGTTCCAAATTTATTAATTAAATTTGAATTCCGCCCCCCCCCAACTGCGACTAGTATTATTTTCCCCTCTTTCTTCGTCTCCCCATTCCCAGGAGGGTTGAACAAATGAGGAATATCTCATCACCAGCTCTCTTTATTTCCCCCTTTCACTCTTAGTTTTATCTTTCATGACATGCAGTTTCTTAGCAGAGAAATCGGTAAAGCAGCATACAGGAAACTGTAAATTCTATGATGTGATGTGTTTAGATTACACACTAACAGCTCATCTTGTGGCTGTTCCTTTCCCTTTTATTTCATTGTAACTGATTTAAGTATTTCATATTTCTCCTTGACGATTTGTGTCCATGTGACCAGATAAGCCTGAGAGGTCACAATTATCTATTTCCAAGAAATAAATTTCAACTGTTTGTTACATCAGCAAATGGAAAACTGATTCAAGTGCCATAATGTCCATTTGAGGATGTTATAAATGTTCAATGAAGCAGCATAAGCTAAAGGATACCATCTCATTGTACAAAGAAAACTTCAGTTTTGTATTTTTTTATGGTTCCTTAAATTGGAAATTCATTCATGAAAATCTTCAAAATGTTGCTGTGAAAATTTTCCTTCTTTTGATGTTCCACAGTCACTTGCCCTTGGAAACCATTAGAATTATAGAATGTTAAAACCAAACAAAAACTGGGTCAGTGCTGTTTCTGTTTTGAAGTTAGTAACATTCTGGTCTGGAAACAGAACTATGTTCAGTACTCTTGAGTACAAAATTTCAGTTCATTTGGTCAAATATTTATAGAGCATTAAACCACAGGGTAACTTTTTTCAAAGACGTGTGTACAATTTGTGTGTGCTGTGTGCAGTGATAGATTTACTTGATGTCAAATGTTATTTTGTTTCCATTTGGTAAGACTCCACAAATCATTCAGGTAAGGAAAGAAACGCAACCAAAAAAAATCAGGTGGCTGCCTGCCTCTTCAGAGAATTCATTCCAGAACTACATGATCTTCACTTGCTGCATCAGTAAAACATCCGACCTCCTCTCCCTTTTGCTGCATCATCTCCCACTGTTATGATCAACTATGTCAAGGGCAGGTCGTGTCTCACAAACCTCATTGAGTATTTTGAGAAGGTGACCAAGCATGTGGATGAGGGTAGGGCAGTTGACGTGGAGTACATGGACTTCAGTAAAGCCTTTGATCAGGTTCCACATGGTAGGCTATTGGAGAAAATGCGGAGGCATGGGATTGAGGGAGATTTAGCAGTTTGGATTAGAAACTGGCTTTCTGAAAGAAGCCAAAGAGTGGTGGTTGATGGAAAATATTCAGCCTGGAGTCCGGTTACTAGTGGTGTGCCGCAAGGATCTGTTTTGGGACCACTGCTGTTTGTCATTTTTATAAATGACTTGGACGCAGGCATAGGTGGATGGGTTAGTAAGTTTGCAGATGACACTAAAGTCGGTGGAGTGGTGGACAGTGTGGAAGAATGTTGCAGGTTGCAGGGAGACTTGGATAAACTGCAGAATTGGGCTGAAAGGTGGCAAATGGAGTTCAATGCAGATAAATGTGAGGTGATGCACTTTGGGAAGAATAATAGGAAGGCAGAATACTGGGTCAATGGCAAGATTCTTGGTAGTGTGGATGTGCAGAGAGATCTTGGTGTCCAGATCCCTGAAAGCTGCCACCCAGGTTGATTGTGTTGTTAAGAAAGCATACGGTGTGTTAGGTTTCATTGGTAGAGGGATTGAGTTCCGGAGCCGTGATGTCATGCTGCAACTGTACAAAACGCTAGTGCGGCCTCACTTGGAATATTGCGTACAGTTCTGGTCGCCCCATTACAGGAAGGATGTGGAAGCATTGGAAAAGGTGCAGAGGAGATTTACCAGGATGTTGCCTGGTCTGGAGCGAAGGTCTTATGAGGAAAGACTGAGGGACTTGGGTCTGTTCTCATTGGAGAGAAGAAGGCTAAGAGGGGATTTAATAGAGACCTACAAAATGATCAGAGGATTAGATAGGGTGGACAGTGAGAGTCTTTTTCCTAGGATGATGACGTCGGCTAGTACGAGGGGGCATAGCTGCAAATTGAGGGGTGATAGATTTAAGACAGATGTCAGAGGCAGGTTCTTTACTCAGAGTGGTAAGGGCGTGGAATGCCCTGCCTGCCAATGTAGTTAACTCAGCCACATTAGGGGCATTTAAACAGTCCTTGGATAAGCATATGGAAGATGATGGCATAGTGTAGGAGGTGGGCTTAGATTAGTTCACAGGTCGGCGCAACGAGGGCCAAAGGGCCTGTTCTGCGCTGTATTGTTCTATGTTCTATGTTCTATGTTCTGTGTCATGGGGTGGACTTCTCTATGAGTGAAGTGAGCAGCAGAGAGCCTCTTAAACCATTTCTTCTGACAAAATCTTCTTCGCTAGCTTGTTTGCATGATTCTATATATGTTCCCTTTGTTGTATGCTGTTTGCAGTTTTAATGTTCAGCATCTGGTTCAGAAAGCCATTCCAATGGTAAACTTATAATTGTGAGCTTGAAAGATTCAAACTAAATTAATTTTAAATTTAAGGCCTTTGTAGCTGCCAGAGGACAAACCACTGAATAACCTGATTTTCAAAGACACTTGCATAGGAGACTGTCGAGCAAACCTTGAAAATTGGTGGTCTACTGGACTCTGCAGAAGTACAACAGCATCTTGATCAGATGGGCCAATGAGCTGAGGAGTGGCAGATGGAGTTTAATTTAGATAAATGTGAGGTGGTGCATTTTTGTAAGGTAAATCAGGTCAGAACTTATACAATTAATTATAGGGCCCTAGGAAGTGTTGTCAAACAAAACAACTTGGGGGTGCAGGTGCATAGTTCCTAATAAGTATAGTTGTGGGTAAACAGGGTAGTGAAGAAGGTTTTCGGCATGCTGGCATCATTGGTCGGGGCGTTGAGTGTAGGAGTTGGAATGTCATGTTACAGCTCAGCAGGACTTTGGTGAGGCCACTTTTAGAATACTGCATTCGGTTCTGGTCTCCCTGCTATCCAAAAGATGTACCGATTTTCAAGGACGTTGTTGGGATTGGAGGGTTTGAGCAATAGGGAGAGGATGGGGCTATTTCCCTGGAGCATTGGAGGCTGAGGGGTGATCTGATTAAGGTTTATGATATCATGAGGGGCATAGATAGAGTGAATAGCCAAGGTGTTTTTCCTAGGGTGCGGGAATCCAAAACTAGAGGGCATAGGTTTAAGGTGAGAAGGGAAAAATTTAAGAAGGACCTGAAGGGTAACTTTTTCACGCAGAGTGTGGGGCGTGTATGGAATGAGCTACCAGAGGTAGTGGTGGAGGCAGGTATAATTACAATATTTAAAAGTCATCTGAATGGGTGCATGAATAGGAAGAGTTTAGAGCGATACAGGCCAAATGCTGGCAAATAGGACTAAGTCAAATTGAGATGTCTGGTTGGCGTGGACTAGTTGGACCGGAGGATCTGTTTCCATGGTGTATGGTTCCATAATTTGTAAAAAAGCTAGCTGCTAATCAGAACTACTTTGGATATTTGGACTCCTGAACCTTAATAATACGAGCATGCCATTCCTACCGGTTTGTTTTTTTTTGAATTGAAGCAAACTAGAAGTGCAACTCTGATGCTGCATTTGTAGTCCAAATACTAGGATAATAGTTAACAGGGTTCAGCATCACAATGTCAGGGATTCTGTCCATTTGTACAGTGAATGCAACCTTTAGTAATCCAATCAAGCCTATGAATCGGGAAGAAATCTTGCACCAAGGTACTCCAATAAAGGAGCCGTAACCAGGATCACCAATCTGTGGAGTCCATTGACTCCTGAATCAAGGGAGCCTGAAACTTAAGGTCTTTTGCCTTTCTTGTAAGGGAAGAAGTTGCTGAAAGAATAGATTATCAGAAAAAGCAAAAGTGCACCGAATTGGTGGGAAGTTTTTTGGCATGCTTGGCAGTTGGTTGGGTCGTAGGAGAAATGGATAGGAGTATGGGTTGTGAGGGAGTTTGGCACAAAGAGGCCCCAAATAAATGGATGCAGGTTCAGTGAACAAGAAACAAAGTAGCAGATGGAGTGTAAAGTAGGGAAGTGTGATCATGATATGCTGCCCTCTTTTTTTCCTGGACCCAGTTCTTAGCCAACTGAGCTCTTTGCCTCTTCCTGGGCCCTTCCAAACATGCAGCCCCCAGGGATCACAGTTGTCAAAGTCTCCGAATTGTCAGAGTCAGTGTCCCCCATCTTCATACCTTGTTTGCAGGAGTCTCTGTTGTGGGAAATAGAACTATCATCACTTTTTTGTGCCCTTGGGTTCAGCCTCAATCTGGACATTTGTTATCCATCCAGACATCATTGACGGCTTGCCTTAGATGAGGGCATGCAATCTTTTGATTTTTATTTTGGTGTCACATTACGGACAAAAAGGGCAAGGTTCTGATTATGGGAGAGATAATAGGTACTGCAGATGCTGAATCTGAGATAACCAGTGTGGAGCTGGATGAACACAGCAGGCCAAGCAGCATCATAGAGCAGGAAAGCTTGACGTTTCTGGCCTAGACCCTTCATCAGAAAATGGTTCTGATTATGTTCAGTAAGTCCCCACACTCTATATATTTAAGCAACAATTAATGTTTGCCCAAAAAAGAGATCTGTAAATATGAGCTGAGTATAATTTATTTCAGATGTGCATTTGGCTTAAAGCAGCATTTTGCTAGAACAAAAATGACCTCGTGTGGATCATTTAATAATAGATGCAAAAAAAAAACAATAAGAATTTAATTCAAACAATTTCCTAGGTTCTGATGGTTTGTGACATCTGCTCAATTAGGATCAGATGTGCAAACCAAATTAATTTTCTATTTTTAACAGCCTGCCAATGATGAATGCATTGAGATCAATTAAAAACTGCTCACAGGCATCTTTAGTATCCATAACACTTGTCTCAACTACCAGGAGACGCCAGTCTGTGACAGAGCTGTGTTTAAACGTTCATGTATTCCACAGCTGATGCCACTGTAGAGAGCAATGTGAAGTATAAATAAGTGGAACACAATTTACAGTGCAGAAACAGACCATTTAGCCCTAACTACAGCACGTCATACGAGCCTCTTCCCACTAGTGTTCCTCAAACTGTCAGCAAAAGAATACTTTGCTTTCCTCACATACTTTTTGAATAAATTTTGCATAATTACCAGATCCTCTTATTTGGATCAATTTTTATTTGGTGTTTTCCCGATGGTCTCTAATTTTTTTCTTTTTTTTTTCCAATGAGGACCCCTTGCTTTCAAGCGCACTGATCTGTATAAACAGAGCCTGCCTGTGCTCTGACGTATTCATATTTTTAAGTTGTTTAAATCAAATCCTTTTACTGTCTATTGAGCCCACTAAAATATTGCATGTTTAATAGTTCTATCTATTCCAGTGTTACAGGCAGGGGGTTTCTCTCCTTCCTAAAGATCATAAGGGACTGAGTCATCACAGCTCTTCACAAAACCGAATGTACAGCCTCTGGTCGAAATGAACTGGAGATGACACAGGAAGGGGGCAGTCTTTATAGACACAGTAAGTGAAGATCTCACAGATCTGACCTGAAACCTCTTAAAGGAACAGGTATATCTGATTTTTCCCAGTTACGTACCTCTCTTCACCTGTGGTATATGGAGTCTAAACTTCTTTCAAAATTGCTTGCTGCACCTGAAGATGACTAATGAATCTTCAAATTTTCTATGGCAATTAGGTGCTACCACTTGATCAGTTGTAACCATGGAATTGCATGTAAATTGCTCTGTGTTGCCCAACTGCCCCATTATCGAGTAATTTCATGTCCGGATATTGCTAATACTCATCAAATGGTCGAATGAAAATAGGAAAAGGCTTTTGTGGAAAATGGCAATTTTGGTGGAATTTGGTTCTAGCCTTTCTTTTTGTTATTTCTTGAGACTGTTATAAAGATTGCTTTCTCCTGCAGTGTGTTTGGGACAGTGCAAAGTGCTACAGCAGTACAGACTCATCCTGGAGCCAGCACTACACCTGCAGCATTTGGAGGTAAGCCATTTGTTTTGCAAAATTTATTCAATAATCATCAAAAGTTTTAATTTTGCGACTAAACACTAACTTTCCACTTTTGGATTTGAGAAATTGAAAAAATACGTTAGTAAGAAGTAGGTCTGACGCTTGTCATTGAGCACTGAACTTGTTTTCGTTTGTTCCCATGTGATGAATTCTTGATATCTGAGAATTACTGATGGCATCCCAACCCAGAAGAAAGAAGAGAAGCCAGTGTATTAAGTTTTTCCCCAATTTCCCTCCTTCATTCACCCTTTTAAGAGTCTTCTTGCCATAACTCCTAGAGATTGGAAGGTGGTTTCATACTGTGAACAATCACAAATAAAAGTGAAAATCAAAAGACAGGTTATAGAGCATTTTGTCTTGCCATACTGTTTCCACTACTATCTTTACTTTCCATATGATATTATGGCTTGGCTATAAGGCACGACATGAACAGGGACTGTACTGCATTTGGCTTTCTCCAGATCACAATAATATAATTCTCAATCTATAAATTTGCAATCAGTCTTCCATTACCTAAGTTTAATGTCTATGTATATTTTATGAAATGGGGAAAATGAAACATGTTTACGGTTAGAGCTGGCAAAAATGACTCAGTTGGTAAAAATATGGATAGCTTGGTTTATAAAACACATGATTTGACCTGAGCTAGAATGTCATGTTAAATTCTGGGCATTTCACTGCAGGAAGAATGTGAAGCTTTCGGGTCTGCTGAAAGGATTTACAGCTGTGGTTCCACAGATAAGGGACTTCTGTTATATGTTGAGAATCTGAATTGATAGAGGTGATAGGATCCAGAATGTGCTGCCTGAAAGAATTGTGGCAGCAAATTCAACCATGGCATTCAAAAGAAAATTGGACAAGAACCGAAAAGGAAAAGAAATAGGGATAGGGTTAATTAAATTGCTGTTGTAGAGAATTGACAGAAGTTCAGTGGGCTGAATGACCTCCTGTGCTGTACCATGCATACCATATTTGGGTGGTAAATATTGTCTGAATTATAAAAATGAAGATTTTCATTCTTAAACACTTAAAAAATACTGGATGATTGGCAACAAATTATAGAACTTTAATCTGATTCAGACATTTGGGAGTCCACCTTCTGAAGAAGACAGCAAACCAAGTTCGCCCTTTTAGATGGGTATAAAAGATTAGAAGCCTCTAAGTTAAAGCAGAGGATTTCTCTCAACCTCTTGATCATCGATTATCTCTTGAATACCACCAAAACAGATTATCAGCTCATTATTTGAGATAAAAGGTACTGCAGATGCTGGAGAATCCGAGATAACAAGGTGTCATTTCTGATGAAGGGTTTAGGCCCGAAACGTCAAGTTTTCCTGCTCCTATGATGCTGCTTGACCTGCTGTTCATCATTTCTGATGAAGGGTTTAGGCCCGAAACGTCAAGTTTTCCTGCTCCTATGATGCTGCTTGACCTGCTGTGTTCATCCAGCCCCATGCTTGTTATCAGCTCATTATTGTTTGAGGGGCACTGCAGTGGACACATTGACTGTTGTATTTGTTTACAGTACAACAGTGACTACACTCAAAAGTATTTCAGTATCCATGAAGAACTTTGGGCTGTCTTGAGAGCATGAGAACAGTAAATGGACAGAATTTAATGGGAAACTTGGCAATGGGTTGGGAGACAAATAGGGCCCAAGAATTAGGAGGCAAGCCTGAGGTTTACAGAGCCCATTGCTATCCAATGCCGTGGGATTTTCTCAGCGGCAGGGATGATGGAACACAGCCCCCACAAGGGAAGTTCTGACCTTGGATAACCAATCAATTGCTTCTTAAGAGCCTTGTCCCATCACTGACTAGCATTTGATTTTAGGTGGAGGTCACCCAATGGGGAGACCACTATTAAAATCTGAAGCTTCTGTGTGGAATTCTGTAAGCCACAAAGGACTACCCCACCAGCCTCTGCAGCCTGCTCCCAAAGCCTTTGCCAGCACTTGACTTGCTGGTTTCACTGTGGTATCCACCATACTGCTTTGGGCTGGGTACAGTCCCCACAGTGACTACACCGTGGTGGCATTTCCAGGACTGAAACGCTGTCCCCCTCTGGCTGCCAGCTCATAGAGGCAGGATGTCATCCTGTAAAGGAATAAAATTCCTCAACACCAAGCTGACAGTTGCCTGACTGCCACATAATTAAGTGGGAGCCCTCCAATTTTCCCTGGAGCCACTGCCACTCTGACAAAGTTCAGGAATTTCAACTTAGCGTCAAGTTAGTGCGAAACCTTTGCATTGCAATCATGCCCAAGTTTGGGAACTAAGACTTATTTTATTTCATTGTTTTGAATGTTTGTTTTTAAAAGAAATTAAATTTAGATGGTGTAAAATAGGTTTTAATTTTTCTTCATCAAACCATACAGCATGGAAACAGACACTTCGGTCCAATTTGTTCATGATGACCAAGATTCTCAAACTAAACCTAGTCCCACTTGCCTGCATTTGGCCCATATCCCTATAAACTTTTCCTATTCATGTACCAATCCAAATGTCTTTTAAATGTTGTAACTGTATATGCATATGCCACTTCCTCTGGCAGTTATTCCACATGCGAACCACCCTCTGTGTGAAAAAGTTATCCCTCAGGTCCCTTTTAAATCTTTCTCCTCTCATCTTAAAAGTATGCCACCCAGTTTTGAACCCCCACCCCAGCCTAGGAAAAAGACCTTTGCTATTGACCTTATCTATGCCCCTCATGATTTTATAAACCTCTATAAGGTCCCCCCTGAACCTCTTATGCTGCAGTGAAAAAAGTCTCAGCCTATCATCCAACTCAAACCTTCCAGTCCCAGCAACATCCTTGTAAATCTTTTCTGAACCCTCTACAATTTAATAATATCCTTTCTGTAGCAGGGCGACCAGAACTGGACAGAGTACTCCAAAAGTAGCCTCACCAAGTTCCTGCACAACCTCAACATCACATCCCAACTTCAATACTCAGTGATCTGAGCAACAAAGGCAAGTGTGCTAATTGCCTTCTTCACCACCCTGTCTACCTGTGATGCAGCTTTCAAAGAACTACATACCTGTACCCCTTGGTCTCTCTGTTCAACATTACCCAGGGCCCTACCATTAACTGTATTAGCTCTGCCCTTGTTTGTTTTACCAAAATGCAATACCTCACACTTAGCCAAATTAAACTCCATCTGCCACTCCTCAGCCCATTGGCCCAATTGATCAAGATCTCTTTGTAGTTTTAGTAAACTCGAACAAGGAACAATACAGCACAGGAATAGGCCCTTTGGCCGTCCAAGCCTGCACCAACACATTTTGCCCTTTCATATTAAAACTGTCTTCACTTAGAGGATCCATATCCCTCCTTTCCCTTCCAATTTATGTATTCGTCCAGGTGCTTCTTGAAGACTACTATTGTGTCTGCTTCCACCTCCTCTAGCAGCATATTCCAGGCACTCACCACCCTTTGTGTGAAAAACATGTCTCGTACACCTGTTTTAAACTTAACCCCTCGTACCTTGAACCTGTGTCCCCTAGTAATTGACCCCTCCACCCTGGGAAAAAGCGTCATACTTTCTACTAGTAAGTAAATGTTCTCATAAGTCAGGTTCACGAGAATGTCCCAGGAATGAGAAGCTTAACATGAGGAACGTTTGAAGACTCTGGGACTGTACTCATTGGAGTTTAGAAGGATGAGGGGGGATCTAATTGAAACTTACAGAATACTGAATGGCCTGGATAGAATGGATGTTTGGAAGATGCTTCCATTGGTAGGAGAGACCAGGACCCGAGGACACAGACTTAGAGTAAAGGGAAGACCTGTTAGAATGGAGATAAGGAGAAACTTCTTCAGCCAGAGACTGGTGAAACTATGGAATTCACTGCCACAGAAGGCTGTGGAAGCCATGTCATTGAGTACATTTAAGACTGAGATAAATAGGTTCTTGATTATCAAGGGAATCAAGGATTACGGGGAGAAAGCGGGAGAATGGGGTTGAGGAACTTATCAGCCGTGATTGAATGGCGGAGCAGATTCAATGGGCCAAAAAAGCCTAATTTCTGCTCCTATGTCTTCTAGTCTTAAACTAATTAATGTAGACAATACAGTTATGTTTGAAATGTACTGCGGTAGCGAAACATAATGTCTCTGCAGTAGGTATATGCACTATAGTGTGTATTACTGAGGGATAAAAGCCAGAAAGGTCCATTGTTCAGTGTCAGCAAGATTCAATTTCTTGATTTGGTAAGTCAACCAGTCTTTAGTTGCCTTGGAATAATTGGCCTAGAGAAGAGTAGAGTTGCTGATATTTGCACACAAATGTAGAGAAAAGTTACATTTTCATCATTACTTTTGAAAGAGAAGGGACAGTAAATTTTATTTTCAAAATATAATTCAGTTCTCAATGGTAAAAGTATGTATATTTTTTGAACTCTTTACTTTGTAGCTACCCGTAAGGGACAGGGTGTCACCAAGAGAGGCTGATAGCTTCTGCAAGGTTAGGAAAACAGGCAGTTCCACCTGAGGAGGATGCCACAGTAAAGACCAGAATCAATTTCACAAAACATGGTGAATCAGACAGACAAAGGCACTATCAATGTTGACAGATTAATAGAGAAGCTGTGGGGGTGAAAAGATCTGCCAAAATGAGAGTCGCGTAAGACAACTGGAGTAGACAGTACGGTAGAATGAGAGCATATTATTTAGAATCTGTAGAAAGCATAGGGAGGAGCCAGCTTAAGCTTGTGCACTACTCATCCCTAAGTGCAGTAGGCAATGCAAATACAGTGTATCATAGCCAAAATACAAAACTTAATCTGAGGCATAGCATACATTAAATGTGGTTATGATTGAATCCATCCAAAATGAATGTTCTTGCGAGAAAATTTTAGTCCTGTTGATGTACGTCATGGATTTACTAGCAGATTGCACCCAACAGTTGAAGGTAAGCATGATTTTATTGTGGTTGCTAAAATGAAAATGCATTTTTTTCTAAATTCATTTTAAAGTGAAGTTAAATCTGTGTGATATTATAAAAACACTGGTATTTATCTGCTGTAATCTCAGCAAATGAAGCGCTACTGGTTTTATACAAAATGCTTTTGTCACTTATCAGTTGCAAAATAAGCAGTTGTCCTTTGGACATCCCTAGGCTGATAATTCAAATCACATATAGATTCTATATTTTAATCAGCTTTTCCTGGTTCTGTCTTTTCAGCAGCAACCAATCCATTTGTAGCGGCTCCTGTTCTGCCAGCACCTGCTGCCACGAACCCATTCCAGACTAATGGGAGAACTGCAGGTATGGGTATTGAACTTTAATAAGGATGTGACTGAAGCACATTTACATTCAGTATGTGGCATGTCTATTTCTGTAAACTCAGTGCAGTTTAGATACATTGAAGTCAAGCCAGAAGTACAATGAAAATAAAATTGTCAGAAACTTATAATTTCCTCATGTAAACAAACTGGCCATTGATGGTTAGAGGTGGTAAAACCACTGCTGTCCTATTCTTATTCTTTTTTATTCATTCATGGGATCAGGGCATTGCTTTTAAGGCAGCATTTATTGCCCATCCCTAATTGCCCAGAGGGCAGTTGAGGTCAACCACATTGCTGTGGGTCTGGAGTTGCATGTAATCCAGACCAGGTAATAATGGCAGTTTCCTTTCCTAAAGAACATTAGTGAACCAGATGGGTTTTTCCAACAATCAGCAACGGATTCATGGTTATCACTAGATTCCTAATTCCAGATTTTTTTTTTATTGAATTCAAATTCCACCATCTGCTATGGTGGGATTCAAACCCAGAACATTATCTGGGTCTCTGGGTGAACAGTCCAGCGATAGTACCGTAGGCCATTTCCTCCCCACTGAAGGTAGTCAAGATAGAATTTTGGTCATAAAGAATTGTCTCCAATAACGACCCCATTTTTGATTTCATTGCTTTATTGATAAGATTGTAGAAATGGTTATAATGGACACCATATTGGGTAGGTTGTCACTGATGGAATGTTGGTGCTTTAACCTAGTCTTGTTACATATCCACATCGAGACAGCAGCAATTTCTTTCAGAGAACCAGTAGCATGCAATATAATCAAATGTTGCAGAGGGTAATAAGGGGCTAGTGGATGGGGAAATGTTCATATTTTTATCCTGTTTTATGTCTGGTCTTGACCCAATTTTCAAAAGTTGAAGTACATTTTTAAATAAAACCAATAAGAATGACCAAGAGATAAAAGGTACTGCAGATGCTGGAGAATCCGGGATAACAAGCATGGGGCTGGATGAACACAGCAGGTCAAGCAGCATCATAGGAGCAGGAAAACTTGACGTTTCGGGCCTAAACCCTTCATCAGAAACGTCAAGTTTTCCTGCTCCTATGATGCTGCTTGACCTGCTGTG
>JAHRHZ010000288.1:13179226-13210208 GCA_024137785.1 Ginglymostoma cirratum | reverse complement strand
GAAACGTCAAGTTTTCCTGCTCCTATGATGCTGCTTGACCTGCTGTGTTCATCCAGAATGACCAAGAGGCTCTGTTACTTAAAAAACATTTTCTTTGATCACCAATAACATTGTCATAAGTTCTAGAATCTGGGAATATGAGCTCAAATGTCTGTGAACTTGAAGGGCAATGTTCCATTAAGGAGTCTAAGTTCAGGATTGGGCATAGAAGTGAGCATTACCTACAGGGTTAAAGGTCCTGGTGTCATATTTAAACCGCACCTGGACAAGAATTCCTTCAGCATATCACCCAAACTGTGAGTGGACACAGGCAGCTAAATATTCTGGCAAGCCTGGCTTACCTGGTCAGTCTGTTGTCCTTCCAGTTTCTAGGGACTACTGACTTCTCTGCAGTTCAGTCAGACCTGAGCATTACTGCATAGTGACGTCAAAGAATTAGAACCATTCCAGTTTTGCTGGGAGCCTCATGCTCCTTTCCCTGGCCTTAGACAGGCACCGAGTTCTTTTTTCCACTTTGCTTCCACAGCTCTTTCACAGGGTTTGCTCCACATTTCTTCATCCAAATCCAAGTAAGGCAAATCTTCCAGGCTATTTTTCCCTCAAGTCTGACTCCAGACTGAACATGAACTTCCAACAGTGTTCCATGCTGTAAACAAAAGTCTGTAATTTCCCTGCTGAAGATGCTAAAAGATACTCTTTTAGTCCCATGATTCAGTGAGCTGTAAATGTCTCTGTCCCCAAATTGAACTGCTGACTGCCCTGGTTCTGAGAGAGAAAGCACAAGTAAATAAATCTCCCTAACCTCTCAGCCCATTTGTATTAGCCCACTTGAATTACAGATTCAAATAGATATTCACGTTATTTTCTGTAAGTAATTGAATCTAAACGGATGGAGTAATATACCCAGGGATGGTTTTGAGGATTAATGATGTTAAAAAATAAAAGTAGATTTGTGGGAATGGGTGTATGGAAGCTTCCTTGAAGCCAGCAGATGCAGTTGTTTCCTGTGTTTCTATGCACAGAGCAGAAAATGAGCAGGAGCTAAAGCTGAAAGAATAAATTATTTCTCAAAGATACTCTGCTTTGGAATCTAAGGAATGATATAAGATCTGAAACAGTCTGGATATTGGTTATCAAAAAGGCCATCAAAATACCACTGCTGTCAAGATGAACAGATTTGAAGCTGGGTAGAGAAATAACGCAGGTGCGCCAAAACACAATGTACTAAACCTTATGGTGATAATTAAGGAAGAATTAGGTTTTGAAGGTGTAAGTGAGTGATACTTAGGATGATCTTTCCAGGCATATATTTCCATCTAATAGCAGACCATGTCCCACTTTTGACAATCAAGCTAGAAGCAACTAAAATAGTGTAAAAATACAAAAGGGCTGAAAGTACAAACTACCTTCATTGAGGTAATGATTTCCAAATTCCCAATAAAACATGATGTGAAGCACAAGAGTAGACGCTGTATTGTTTTTCATGTTTAGCAGTCCACTTGGACTGATTAATTTGACGTGACTCAATAGCTGATTAGGTTTTCCATTGTCTGAAAACTAGATCCAAAACTAAAGCAAACATTTGAATCTAAGAGGAGAACTCTAGAGGTTATTAAGGAAGAATAATGTGTTGATTATTTCATTTTCTTCGTAACTGAAATGAAAAGTATGAATTCTGAAATAAATTTTGGCACTAAGTTTGAGATCACCCTTTAGCTATTTCTGGTGCATTTTTCCATCCCTTTGCAAATCAGTTATTGTAAAGATTCAGCCTACTCTGGCAATAAATTTGAATCTTTCCTGAAGTCCTTTCCTACATTCTCTTAAGCTCTCTCATGTACTCATTTTAACTTCATATGTGCTTGATTCCATTACCACAAATATGAGGATTATCTAACTCTCTGTCCTGGCCTCCTTACTAGCTAACTTTAGAACTCATCACACACTACTCTCCTCCCTTTCAGATCACCACTGTTAGCAACCTTCTCAAACAGCCCACCTTTCAGATCTCCTTTTCGCAATTTACTTGCTTCATCTCCTACCCTTATCAAAGTTCTTCAACATATTATAACTTTCCAAATTGCTTCAGTGTTTTCTTCACATCAGTCAAACAGCCCTTCCTTATTAAAGTCTGACTGTAGTGCACTATCCCTCCTTATCCTTCACAACCTCTCTCTAGCCATTCACATGGTCAAACACACCATTTTCAAAAGCTTCACATATGTTGTTCGCCTCAGTGGGACACACTTCAGTAATGACTTTGTAATCTGACCTTACACCATTGCCTCTGGAGTTCCAGTGGTGTATCCTTTGCCCCCTCTTCTTGCCTACATGCTATTCCCTGCCAACATCATTTGAGAACATGAATCTGGCAACACCCAGCTCCTTACTTGTCCACCATATCTCTTAATCCCTCTGCTTTTCCTGGTGTCAGAATTCTTACCTGGCATCCAGATCTGAGGGAGCTGTCATTTCCTGCACTTAAAACTTAGGAAGGTGCTAAATCCATCATCTTCTGTTCAAACTCCGCAAATCTGTACAGTCGCCATCATTCTACTTTCTTTTGTGGTCATTTTCTCTGGTAACGTCATATTATTTATAACCTGAGCTATAGACATCACAGTTTTTAACACAAAGGTCTGCTTCATCTCTGTAGCATCGCACCCCACGCCCCCGTCTTCCCATGCCTTAGCTACCTGCTGCTGTAACCTTTGCCTATGTTTTCATCACCTTGTAACTTGATAATTCAGATACTCTCCTGGCCTGTTGATGTTTTGGGACCTCGATAAACGTTAGATCTGTCAATGATACTTGAAGGGTGGCAAGAAAGAATAGACATTGACACTGAGGAATGGTCACTGAACCCAAGACGTTAACTCTTGCTTTTCCTTCACAGATGCTGCCTGGCCTGCTGAGCTTTTCCAGCATTTTCTGTTTTTGTTTCAGACATTGACATTAATTTGAAACACAAATATCAATCCAAATCTAGTAAACACAGCAGTGTAAAGGAGTTAGCAACTTGAATATAGAAGCAATATGTATTCTTTAATGTCATGGTGGATCTCTGTTGAAGAGGTTATTTAAACTTGGGTAATACGTATTTGCATTTTCAAAAAAAAATTGATATTAAGTATCATATGAGGATCTTCCGTACTTTAGAAATTTGGAAGCTCGTTAAGTTAATTGCACATGTAAGCGGATTGAAAACTCTTTCAAGATAGGAAATAAATGGGGAGGGCTCATTTTTAGACCAATTAGACTTTTTTAAAATTTGCATTTTTTTAAATGGGGTATGGGCATCGCTAACCATCAACCATATTGCTGTGGGTCTGGAGTCATGTGTAGGCCGACAGAAGTAAGGGCAGCAGAATTCCTTTCCTAAAGGACAGTGGTGAGCCAGATGGGTTTTTAATGACAGTCAGTCATGCTGTGGGGTACAGTTTCTCAGCTGCTAACACTGCTGCTGCCTGACTCATGTCATAAAGAAAGTGTTTGCTCATAGGCCACTTAGCAATGCAGAGTTTAAAGCTCAGCCTAATCCTGACTGTTCAATGTCTTTATTAAGAACTATACTTGCCAATGTGGATTGGGAATGTAGACTGGTTTATAACTTCCCTAGTCTGTGTGAATCAGGCAGCAACTGTGCAGAGAACAGCCAAGTTGTTTCAGGTGTGGGCCCATATATTGGAGTAGCTTTACTACTTTTGTCTCTCTCTATTTCTGAAATTGTAAGCTAAAAGCTTGTAAGATTTTCTGGTTAACATTGATAGTCAAACAATTAATTATCAGTTACTCACCATGAAAGCATTTTGATACATGAGATTGTGTTTTATCATTTCACAACACCATATACTCCTAAGACAAACCTTTTCATTGTGCTACCTGATTTTAAATACCCTTAAATCTTTTCTACAAGAACTTCTTTAAAGATTTATTTTTCTAAATGTAGTGTAAGTATACACTGCTGACAGCTACTACAAGCTTGAGACACTTAGTTCAAGAGTTCTATTTTTATGGTATCTTTAATCACCACAGCTTGTTCTAAATTATAAGAAGGCATTCTTGAGGTTCAAATTCCATATGTTTGATGGAGCTAAGTGGGTTGTCTTCTTCAGAATTGGGGTCCAGTTTTTTTTAGTAAATTGATTTTAAAGGCCCTGTTAGTGATTAAAACTGCATTTCTATGACACTCCTGTTTTTCTGTGGTAACGTATTGATTTAACTTGCTCCATATTAATCGGTCATTCTCAGGATGTCAGTGCTCCAGGCAAGACAGGCATTTGTTACTGATCACAAAGTAAAGGGTGCTGGGCTGTCTCCTTGTTCTAATGCCTCAGTATATTTCAGTATGTCATTAAGTATTAGTAGTCCAAATGTTAGACTAGAGACTCATTCAGGCCAGTCCAAGTAAGGTCAGCAGCTTTGTTCCGAAAAGACATGAGGTAACCACGTGGGTTTCTTCTACTGGTATCAACTCATAAATTGATTTCAATTTCACACATTACCAGGGAGTGAAATTTGAAGATGCGTGCTCTATTCTTGATGACCTGCTCAGTAATATTCCCACTACTCGTATTTCAATGGACTCTCAACAATGTATTATGTTAATCTTATAAAACTGTTCAGAACTGTTTTTCAGTGAGGGTAACGCAGCAGATGGTATCTGCATTGTTTTTAGTGAGGCTTTTGCCAAGGTCCGTCATGGTAGGCTCATCCAGAAGATTCAGATGCATGGGATCCATGGTGACTTGGCCACTTGGATTTAGAATCGGCTTGCCCATGGAAGGCAGAGGGTGGTCATGGAAGAGTGCTTTTCTGGTGGGCCGTCAGTGATGTTCCGCAGGGATCCATGCTGGGCTCTACTGTTTGTGATATATATATGTATATATATATATAAAAATGACTTGGATGAAAATGTAGATGGGATAGTAAGTTTGCTGCGACACAAAGACCAGGGGAGTTGTGGATGGTGTAGAAGGTTGTCAAAGGATACAGCAGGGAGCAAAGGGATACAGATCCTTGGAAAATAGATGACAGGTTTAGACAGAGGATCTCGATCGGCGCAGGCTTGGAGGGCCGAAGGGCGTGTTCCTGTGCTGTAATTTTCTTTGTTCTTTGTTCTTTGATATTGATCAGTTGCAGATATGGGTGGAGAAATGGCAGGTGGAGTTTAGTCTGGGCAAGTGCAATGTGCTGCACTTCGGGAGATCAAATATTCAAGAAAAGTATACGGTTCGTGGCAACGCCCTGAACAGCATTGATGTACAGAGGGATCTTGAGTTTCAAGACCATAGTTCCCAGAAAGTAGCCACACAAGTAGATAAGGTTAAAGATGGCATATGGCATGCTTGCCTTTATTGGTCAGGGAATTGAGTACAAGAGTCAGGATGGCATGTCACAGCTTTCTAAGACTTGGTTTAGGCCACACTTAGAGTATTGCATCCAGTTCTGGTAGCCACATTAGGGAAGGATGTGGAGGCTTTGGAGAGGGTGCAGAAGAGTTTTACCAGGATACTGCCGGGATTAGAGGGTATGAGCTATCAGGAGAGGCTAGAAAAACTCAGGCTGTTGTTTCTGGAGCTGTGGAGTCTGAGGGGAGACTTTTTGGAAGTCTGTAAAATTATGAGATGCATCGATAGGTTGATGGACAGAATCTTTTTCCCACAGTTGAAATGTTTAACAGTAGGAAGCATCCATTTAAGGTGAGAGGGGGAATAGTCAAAGGCAGTGTGAGGGGCACGTTTTTTACACAGAGTGGTAGGAGTCTGGAACACACTGCCGGGGTGGTGGTGGAGCCAGATACGATAGAAATGTTTATGGAACTTTTATATAAGCACATGAATATGCAAGGAATGGAGGGATATGGCAGGCAGAAGGGATTAGCATAAATTGGCATCATGTTCAGCACAACATTGCGGGCTGAAGGGCCCATTACTGTGCTGAACTGTTCTGTGTTCTAATATCACATATATCTTATTTGATGGCTTGTATGCTGCTAATAGCTGTACTGAACATTTTCCAGATCAAAAACAGAAGTTGCTAGAAAAGCTCAGAGGGTTTGGCAGTATCTGTGAATTAAAATCAGACTTAATGTTTCAGGTCTGGTGACCCTTCCTCAGAATCCTCAGACCTGAAACATTAACTCTGATTTTTCTTCACAGATGCTGCCAGACCTGCTGAGCCTTTCCAGCAACTTCTGTTTTTGTTCCTGATTTACAGCATCCTCGGTTTCTTCGGTTTTTATTGAACATTTTCCATTTTGATGTGCATTTAGTATAGCTATTTCAAAAATTGTACATGTATATAGTTTAACGTACCGTGTTGTGTATGTACTATGGTTAAAGCAAAATCAACATCCAGTGTTTGTGATTACTGTTCACTTAAGTAAGTCAAAACTATCCCCTGTACAGGCTTCTATAGATTGGGAATGAGTCTTTCCGTTAACTTGATTTTTTTTTTCCTTTCTCTGTGAAATAGTAAGCTTTGGAACAGCGTCAATGAGCATGCCAACATTGTTTGCCAATCCAGCAGGATATACTCTTCCCACCAGCTTCAGTGGTGGCTTCCAGCAACCAATTTTATCTGGCCCTGTGACCTTTCCTCAACATTCAGCATTTCCACAGCAACCAGTTGGTAATATCAATAGAATTTCTGTCTTTGCATTGCTTTTCCAATTATAAACTCTCCTCTTGTTAACTGTTTTGCTTTTTATTTCTTAAGGTGGAGGTTTTGGTTCATTCGAACAACCTAAACCAATGGTCATGCCATATGGTCAACCAATGGCAGCATCTACAGTGTCTAGTAATCCCTTTCTGGTAATGTATATGTTTAGTTTTTTAAAAATATTTTTTAGTCAGGGACCCATTCCAGAACTTTCTCTAACAGTGCTTTCCATTTTCTAATATTTCCTACAATATGTACTTACATGGACATTTACTGCAACAATTCCAGGAGGTAGCTCACCACCATCTTCTGAACAGCAACTGGGGTGAACAGTAAATGCTGGGCTAACCAGTCTCTTCACTTTTTTTGAAAAAAAAGAAAAATATCATTTGTCCACATTTTTGCTTATGTGTAAAAAGGAAGGTGCAATTTAATAGAAAATGTTGCATGTTAGCTGTTTTGGTCTAAAAATCTGAGTTCCGATGACATTTGTGAAGTTTTTAGAGGAACCTTGGATCACTTGTCCCAGTTCCACAGGCTTTGTTGTTTATACACTGATCTGTTGTTAACTAGACATTTTCTAGAGATTGAAAAGCAATCTTTAAATGTTGTAATAATTATCTAATATTTGTGGTGATGACGGCAAAGCTGAAGCTGTTAGTGGGAAGGATGTGAGTTTAGGTAGATCTTTTTGAGACATTATGGTGAATGTTAAATGAGAAATACTATTGCCAATTACTGATGTGTAGCATTTGTTTTAGAAAATATTTAGCAAAACAGAATAACTTGTTCATGAGTGTGTACATGGCTTATGAGTAACCTTAATAGGCACTTCTTAGAAAATGTCCTGATTTACTGTGAATATTGCAGTTTATTCTTGACTTTTCTCATACTATTGTTAAAAAGAAAACAAATAATGTTTTTCTTTCATTTCTTGTTATCCCTCCCACAGGCTGGAGCTCCAATGGGGCAGTTTCCAACAGGAAGCTCTTCAACCAACCCATTCTTATAGCCTATTCGGTTGCTGTCAGGAGTGTTATGTTGATGCGTGACGTCTCCAGATCTCTTGCACAGTTGTGTTATTCACCAATCTTAGCTTTAATCACAAGAGTCTCTTAAAGCCTGTATTTTGTATAACGGGGTAATATATGCAGAAAGGAAGGATTTTCTGTATGTCCTTTATTTAACCATTATTTGGCAAGAAAGTTCAAGATGTAGCCATATCATGTATATTGAAATGGGCTAATGTTAAGTTATTGCACTTCTTTCATTGCTCTGCAGTACTGTACATATTTTTTCTTAGAAATTTAGCTAGTTGTGCAGATCAGTATTTGTAATTTAACACACTTATGTTAATGTGAAATGTTACTGAGCAGAAAGAATCATAATAAAGTTGCTGTATCTATAAGGATGAAATTGCTGTAACATTGGCCTTTTAAGTTTCCAGTTTTAAATAAACTAGATTATTCATTTGGTGACTGAAAAGGAGATTTTCTTTCTCAGAGGAAAATTCTCTTATTTATATTCGGAGTATGTAGAAAACTGCATCTCTGCCTAATAAAGAAAATCATGTTTTGCTACAAAGTTTGCAATTGACAAAATAAATACAATATTAGTAAAAATCTCCATGAAGATTCTAATTACTGTATTTTTGAGCTTGTTGTGTTCTTACTCCATACCGGATTGAGTCCAGAAAATGTTTAATATATAACTGACTACTCAAATAAAAGCAAAATACTGCAGATGCTGGAAATCTGATATAAAAACAGAATGCTGCCAGCACTGGGAGGGAGAAACCGAGTTAACGTGTTGAGTCTGGAATGTTCTTTGGAGCACAAGAGTTCATTGATTGTGAAGTAATATGAACAAATACTACTTCTTGCTCTTTATTAATTCCATGGTAAACCTTTTATGGTCTGTGTCTCAATAGCTACTTGTAAAACATCCCATGCTGTAATTTTTTCCACTTATTTATTCTTATGACTTTGAGTTCATTCCCCATTTACTGATTAGCCAACTTCTGTAAAACTTTAATTGTTCAACCTCTCCAAATAATTCAACCTTGCCGTATTAGTCAGCACCACCATCATTTGGATTTAAACTACAGCACCAGGTCCCAGAGGGATTGAGGGGAAGGTAGATGTTAGGGCCACTAAGTCTGAAAGGAAGAACAGGCAAAGACAGGTAAATGAGCACAATGGTACTAATGGGTACTGGAGTGTGTTTATTTCAATGCAAGGAGTATTATGGGTAAGGCATGTGAGATGGGTTTAGGCCCAAAACGTCAAGTTTTCCTGCTCCTATGATGCTGTTTGACCTGCTGTGTTCATCCAGCCCCATGCTTGTTATCTCGGATTCTCCAGCATCTGCAGTACCTTTTATCTCTGATACGAGATTAGAGCCTAGATCAGTACATCAGACTATGATGTTATGGCCATCACAGAAACTTGGTTGAAAGAGGGACAGGCCTGGTGGCTCAACGTTCCAGGATTTTGTTGTTTTAGATGAGATAGTGAGGAAAGTAAAAGAGTTGGAAGAGTTGCATTACTAATCAGGGAGAATGTTGCATCTGCACATGGAGAGTACATATTGGAGGGCTTATCCACTGAGGCAATATGAGTAGAGCTCAAAAATAAGAACTCTGATAGAATTATACTATAGGCCTGCCAACAGCCACTGAAACATTGAGGAACAAATATGTAGGCAGATTATGGAAAGATGCAGTAACAATAGGGGTTGTCAAGTGGGTGACTGTACCTTCCCCAGTATTGATTGGGACTCCCTTAGAACAAGAACAATTTGTTAGATGCATCCAAAAGGGTTTCTTGAAAGAGTATGTAGCTGGTCCAACCAGGTGAGGGGCCATACTGGACGTTGTGTTGGCTAATGAGTCTGGCCAAGTGACTGACCTTGCAGTGGGACAGCATTTTGGAAACAGTGATCACAACTCAAGTTTTAAGATAGCTATGAATAAAGATGTCAGAACCTTGTGGGAAGGTACTAAATTAGGGGAAGGCAAACTACAACAGTATGAGGCAGGAGCTAGGGAGAGTTATTGGGAGCAGCTGTTATTGGGCAAGACCATATTTGACATGGGACAAAAACAGAAATTGTTGGAAAAGCTCAGCAGGTCTGGCAGCATCTGTGAAGAGAAATCAGAGTTAACATTTCTGGTCTGGTCAGTTCTGAGGAAAGGTCATTGGACTCAAAACTTTAACTCTGATTTCTGTTCACAGATGCCGCCAGACCTGCTGAGCTTTTCCAACAACATGGAAGGAGGTCACTTAGACGATTGTCTGTGATCCCCAACACGTACCAGCCAATCTAGTCTCACTTCCCTGCTCTTGGTCCCATAGCCTTGTGGATTATGGCACTTCAAGTGCATTTTAAATTTCTTCTTAAATGTCAAAACTCCCTACCACCATCGCAGGAAGTGAATTCTGGATTCTCACCATCATCTCACTGAAAGAATTTCCCTTTGAATTTCTTCAAAGTCACCTTTTTGTTAACTGGGGGCTACAGATTTAGGATATGAATCGATCAAGGGGAGGAAATGGCCTAGTGGTATTATTGCTAGACTATTAATCCAGCAACTCCGCTAATGTTCTCAGGACCTAGGTTCAAACCTTGCTATGGTAGATAGTGGAATCTGAATTCAATAAGGAAACTGGAATTAAGAGTCTAATAATGACCATGAAACCATTGTCAGGAAAAGCCCATCTGGATTCACTAATACCCTTCAGGGAAAGAAATCTGTCATCCTTACCTTGTCTGGCCCGTGTGTGACACAAAAATGTGGTTAACCCTTAGTTGCCCTCTGGGGCATTAGGAATGGGCATTAAATACTGACCTGGCCGTGAATGAATTTTTAAAAAATCAATAATAGGAATAAAGACTTCCCGGCTGCTCTAATCAAAGCTTCATCTTTTCAAGCCTTGTGGCAAATGAGGCAGAGAAAGCACGTGGTTGAGAATGCCCTCAACCGTGTCTCCCGCATTTCCCGCCACTCATCCCCCTCACACCCTCCCCGCAAACACAGCCAAAACAGAATTCCCCTCGTCCTCACGTACCACCCCACCAACCTCCGGATCCAACACATCATCCTCTGACACTTCCGCCATCTGCAGTCCGACCCCACTACCAAAGACATTTTTCCCTCCCCGCCCTTATCCGCTTTCCGGAAGGACCACTCTCTCCGCAACTCCCTTGTCTGCTCCACACTCCCCTCCAGCCCCACCACACCCAGCACTTTTCCCTGCAACCACAGGAAGTGCTACACCTGCTCCTACACCTCCCCCCTCACGCCCATCCCAGGCCCCAAGAAGACCTTCCACATCTGCTAATGTGTTATACTGTATCTGCTGTTCCCGTTGTGGCCTCCTCTACATCGGGGAAACCAAGTGGAGGCTTGGAGACCGCTTTGCAGAACATCTACGCTCGGTTTGTACTAAACAACTGCACCTCCCAGTCGCTAACCACTTCAACTCCCCCTCCCACTCCTTGGACGACATGTCCATCCTGGGCCTCCTGCAGTGCCACAATGATGCCGCCCAAAGGTTGCAGAACAGCACCTCATATTTGGCTTGGGAACCCTACAGCCCAATGGTGTCAATGTGGACTTCACAAGCTTCAAAATCTCCCCTCCCCCTACCACATCCCAAAACCAGCCCAGCTTGTCCCCGCCTCCCTAACCTGTCCTTCCTCCCACCTATCCCCTCTTCCCACCTCAAGCCCCACCCCCATCTCCTACCTACTAGCCTCATGCCGCCCCCTTGACCTGTCCGTCCTCCCTGGACTGACTATACCCTCCCTAACTCCCCACCTACACTCACTTTTACTGGCTCCATCCTAGTCTCTTTGATCTGCTGTGTTCATCCAGCTCTACACCTTGTTATCTCGGATTCTCCAGCATCTGATTTCTACTATCAGAGAAAGCACATGTTTACATTTGTTTCCATGGTTAAGTTTTCCTGGAACAGATCACTAACCTGGCACTAGAGGGTATAGCTTAAAGGACATCACTCTGCATCAAGCTTGAATTGACTAGAAGGCATTTTGCTCTTGTTGCCTGCTACAGCTATATCGCACAGATATCTGTCCTGTTGCTGATCAATCTGAGTTACTGACTGCATTACTCCTAACCTCTGACCTTCTCTTGAAAACACAGTATTTATATGGCTGGCCCATGTATCAGTTTCTGATCAATGGTAACTCCCCAGGGATGTTGACAGTGGGGGATTCAGAAGCAAGGGCTAATGGTTAGATTCGGTCTTGGAGATTGACACTGTCTACCCCTCGTATGACACCAATATTACTTGCCACTTGTCAGCTTAAACCTGAATATTGCTCAGGTCTTGCTATATTTGAGCATGAGCAAATATTCAAGCATGAGTATCTGAGGTGTTTAGAATGGTGGTCAATGTTTAGTAATCATCAGTGAACGTCCCCACTTCCGACCTTATGATGGACGGAAGATCATTGATGAAACAGCTGAAAATGGTTGGGCCTAGGATACTCTCCTGAGGAACTCTTGCAGAGATGTCCATGGAGCTGAGATAACTGACCCACAACAACTAATGTTTCCTTTGTGTCAGGCATGACTGTTTGCAGCAGAGAGTTTGCCCCAATTCATATTGACTCCAGTTTTGCTAGGGCACCTTAATGCCATAGTCAGACATTGCCTTGATGTCAAGGGCTGTTACTCTCACCTCATCTTTGGAGTTCAGCTCCTTTATCCATTAGTATTGGATTAATGTAGTCATGAGGTCAGGAACAGAGGGAATGGGCAGGGGAGCGGGAAGCAGGGGCAGCTTATTTCAGCAGATTTCCTTGCTCAATTTTGTCTGATGCCATGAGACTTCATGGGGTCCAGTGTCAATGTTGAGGATTCCCAGGGTAACTCCACTGTACACCACTGCGCTGCCACCTCGGCTGGGTTATTCTGCCAGTGGGACGGGACATGCCCAGGGATAGTGATGTCTAGAACATGATCTGGAAGGTATGGTTATGTCTTAAACTTTTCCCTCTACTGCAGCACATCATTTAAAGAGGATTGGTTAAAAAGAAAAGCAAATGTTGGAAGATTTACTACTTTATATATAATAATCACAGCTCTGTAATTTCTCTCTCATTTCTGGATAGAGAGGAATTTGCATTGATGGTCTGTGCCCGTCCATTTGTTATAAACGTGTAGATTCCTCTGATAAGGAAAGGTCCTGCTATTGTTGCAAAGTAACTTCCGCAAATGTGAACCCTTAAAGGAAAATCAACCATTTAGTTTATTTCTGGTTATTCTGGATATTTCCAGTTTTGGTTCAGTGGAAAAGTTACAGCCACCTTCCAAAAAGTCAGTTTCCAAACCCCTAAGACAGCCTTCACTGTTCACTTATTTTGTATAATATTTACAACCTGGCTAATATTAGATAAAATAAGCATTGACATTTTCCCTGCTCCATTTAACTGAAGGTGTGGGTGTTGCTGTATCAGTCTCAGTAAATACCATATGGTATCTTATTTGCTCAGTCTGTAGGTGGCTCTCTCCTAAAGAGTTGAGCAGAATCTGAATAACAGCCTGTCTCTTAACCGGGTATTAGTGTTGTATTGTAAAACAGGCTCGATCTGATATTGTATCAGAGATAAAAGGTACTGCAGATGCTGGAGAATCCAAGATAACAAGCATGGGGCTGGATGAACACAGCAGGTCAAGCAGCATCATAGGAGCAGGAAAACTTGACGTTTCGGGCCTAAACCCTTCATCAGAAATGGGGGAGGGGAAGAGGGTTCTGAAATAAATAGGGAGAGAGGGGCAGGCGGATAGAGGATGGATAGAGGAGAGGATAGGTGGAGAGGAGGCAGACAAGTCGAAGAGGCGGGGATGGAGCCAGTAAAGGTGAGTGTAGGTAGGGGGTTGTTATCTCGATCTGATATTGCCTCATTCCAGGCTTGTGATGATGCCCAATTATTCTTTTCTACAAAACTTCAGCCTGCGTGCTTGCGTTTCTTTCAATCTTTCTAAATAATGCTTTTTTTTTACAAAGTTCTTTTCGAATGTGCAATAACTGAATATGCTAAAGTTTTAAAATGGTTTGATGCAAGCAATGAAAAATAAGTAACTGTAATGAAATGAAGCAATGTTTCTGACCAGGCACAAATAGGAAGCAAATCCTCAAGTACATAGAAATGTATATTGAATGCACCTGATTAATAATATCCAAAGCTAGACCTCTTCAATCAACCACAACAATGGTCAGGATGGTTTGAAGTGCCAAGGCCACAGCAGAGTTGATGCCAAACACTGATGCATGATGTCCCACCTTCAAGTTAGCTACTATCTGAAACCTAGATTTAGAAACATTTTATTTAGGGGTGGCACAGTGGCTCAGTGGTTAGCATTGCTGCCCCACAGCGCCAGGGACCTGGGTCCAATTCCACCCGGGGCGACTGTCTGTGTGGAGAAGCACATTCTCCCCATGTCTGCGATGGTTTCCTCCGGGTGCTCTGGTTTCCTCCCACAGTCCAAAGATGTGCAGGCTAGGTGGATTGGCCATGCTAAATTGCCCGTAGTGTTCAGGGATGTGTAGATTAGGTGAGTTATAAGGGGATGGGTCTGGGTAGGATTCTCCAAGGGTCGGTGTGGACTTGTTGGGCTGAAGGGCCTGTTTCCACACTGTAGGGATTCTATGATCTAAACATATTCTTCCTAGTAATGTTAAATCTGCAATGTGCAATCATTGAAGCTAATGCCATGCATTGGATGGTAAAAATAAGTGCTTGTTTGTGACATATTTCCAATTCAATTGCTGAACTAATTAGCAGAATTTAATGCTGTCTATTGAGAGAGATTTACAAGTGGGGATTTGAACATTGTATGTTCCCAGGGATGCAAAACAGCTTCAAATGAAGAAATCTGCTTTCTTTCTTTCAGTTCAGGAGCTGTGTTCTAGGAGTAGGAATCTACCATTCTGCACTTCCAGCCAGCTTTGCCATCCAATAAGATCACTGCAAATCTGCTTGTAGTTTCAAGTCTACTTCCCTGCTTGCTTCTGCCCCATGCTCTATAACTATTGACTTGCAGGTCAATCAAAAACTAACTCCAGTAAGGAGCACAGGATCAGCATGAGGGAGATGGAGCCTCAGTGAGTATATCCTGGCAGTACAGCAAAGGAACAAGCCCTTCAGCCCACTATGTCTGTGCTGACTATGGTGCCATTCTAAAACTAACAGTTTATATCCCTCTATTCACTGCCTGTTCATGTGTCTTTTAGATGCCCTGGTAAGACTTTTCCAAGTTTCAATGTTAATCAGATTCAGATCTTGGATTAATAGCCTTTAATTAAGTTAAAATAGCCTAATTAAAAACATGGCTGCCTAACAGTTAGCTATTCAAACACCCGAAATTCCCCGTCTGACTAATGTGTTGATTACTGTAACAGGAGGCAAAACTAAAATGTGCGTCGATGCTTGATGTCAGAAAGAGATTTGGGTCACTGGACCCGAAACGTTAACTCAGATTTTCCTTCACAGATGCTACCAGACCTGCTGAGCCTTTCCAGCAACTTCTGTTTGTGATCACATCCTTCGATTAGGCTATTCAAATTTAACCTCAGATCAGGGACAGGAGTGTGTGAATTCAGGTGAGGCAGGCACAAGGACCCAGGGGATAGTATTTGAGGAACCTTAACCCCCTGGAATGTGTCCAACAGTTATGAGGTTCTTGTAAGCTGTGTTGCAAAAGAGACTGCAGGAAGAGTGAGTGAACTACCACTGACATTCGGTGCAGGGAGCTATTCAGGTGAGAGATCCAAACAGGAATGTAGCTGTGGTCAAGGACAGTATAGTTAGGGAGATAGATCCTGTTCTCTGCCCCAAAAGCTGCGTTTCCTGCCCAGTGCCAGGATTAAGTATATCTCCTCGGGGCTGGAGAGGAAATTGGATTGGACAGGGAAGAATCCAGTTGATGTCGGCATGTTTGTATTAACAATATTGACAGAACTAGAGTGGAGGTTCCCTGGCCGACACCTTTGTCTCAGGCTTGCTGTAGTGCTCCAGCGAAGCTCAGCACAAGCTGGAAGAACAATATCTCATTTTCCACTTGGGAATTCTAAGCCTTCTGGACTTAATATCGAGTTCAACAATTTTAGAGCTTGAGGTTCCTTCTTCCATGTCCTTACCCCAAGCCCTACACACCAGGCGTTGTTATTATATAGTCTGCTATGACGCACAACCCGTTAGTCCCCATCAGCAGCCATTCATTCTCTCAGGCTATCCATATCCACCCCTTTGTCTGTCCAACCGCTCTTCTCTCTCTTTGGGCTCTATCCCTACCCATCCTTTGCTCCTTACCCCCTTCCCCGCCCTATCTTCTGGATATAAACCGGTATTTTCCTAGCTACCATCAGTTCTGAGGAAGGGTCACCGGATCCGAAACATTAACTCTGATTTCTCTCCACAGATGCTGCCAGACCTGCTGAGTTTTTCCAGCAACTTCTGTTTTCGTGTCTTAAGAAGTTCCACCTTGTTAAACAGTTAATTTCTTTTTCCCAATGTACTACTTCAATAAAATTGTATCATTGATTGGTTTCTGTAACTATATTTTACAACATCCTTTGAGAGATATCACTGCTAATGAGCATGCCCTTTGGTGTCAGCAAGATCAGCCTCCTACATTTTTGGATTTCAAAATTTCTCCTTAATGATTAAGAAACAATTCATGTAAAGTACAGAGACAGTAAGAACTGCTGATGCTGGAGTCAGAGATAACACAGTGTGGAGCTGGAGGAGCACAGCAGGCCAGGCAGCATCAGAGGAGCAGGAAGGCTGACGTTTTGAGCCTACACCCTTCTTCAGAAATGGGGGAGGGGAAGGGGGTTCTGAAATAAATAGGGAGAGAGGGGGAGGTGGATAGAAGATGGATAGGGGAGAAGATAGGTGGAGAGGAGGCAGATAAGTCAAAGAGGCGGGGATGGAGCCAGTAAAGGTGAGTGTAGGTGGGGAGGTAGGGAGGAGATACATCAGTCCAGGGAGGACGGACAGGTCAAGGGGGCGGGATGAGGCTAGTAGGTAGGAGATGGGGGTTGGGCTTTAGGTAGGAGGAGGGGATAGGTGGGAGGAAGGACAGGTTAGGGAGGCAGGGACGAGCTGGGCTGGTTTTGGGATGCGGTTGGGGGAGGGGAGATTTTGATGCTTGTGAAATCCACATTGATACCATTGGGCTGCAGGGTTCCCAAGCGGAATATGAGGTGCTGTTCCTGCAACCTTCGGGTGGCATCGTTGTGGCACTGCAAGAGGCCCAGGATGGACATGTCATCTGAGGAATGGGAGGGGGAGTTGAAATGGTTTGCAACTAGGACGTGCAGTTGTTTAGTGTGAACCAAGCGTAGGTGTTCTACAAAGCGGTCCCCAATCCTCCGCTTGGATTCCCCGATGTAGAGGAGTCCACAACGGGAACAGTGGATACAGTATACCACATTGGCAGATGTGCAGGTGAACATCTGTTTGATGTGGAAAGCCTTCGTGGGGCCTGGGATGAGGGTGAGGGGTGAGGTATAGGGGCAGGTGTAGCATTTCCTGCAGTTGCAGGGAAAAGTGCCGGGTGTGGTGGGACTGGAGGGGAGTGTGGAGTTGACAAGGAAGTCGCAGAGAGAGTGGTCCCTCCGGAAAGCAGACAAGGGTGGGGAGGGAGCCCTGCAGCCCAATGGTATCAATGTGGACTTCACAAGCTTCAAAATCTCCCCTCCCCCAACCGCATCCCAAAACCAGCCCAGCTCGTCCCCGCCTCCCTAACCTGTCCTTCCTCCCACCTATCCCCACCTACTAACCTCATCCCGCCCCCTTGATCTGTCCGTCCTCCCTGGACTGATGTATCTCCTCCCTACCTCCCCACCTACACTCACCTTTACTGGCTCCATCCCCGCTTCTTTGACCTGTCTGCCTGCTCTCCACCTATCCTCTCCTCTGTCCATCCTCTATCCGCCTCCCCCTCTCTCCCTATTTATTTCAGAACTCTCTTCCCCTCCCCCATTTCTGATGAAGGGTCTAGGCCCGAAACGTCAAGCTTTCCTGCTCCTATGATGCTGCTTGGCCTGCTGTGTTCATCCAGCCCCACACCTTGTTATCTCGGATTCTCCAGCATCTGCAGTTCCTACTACCCCTTCACTATCTGAAACTTGAATTAAAAGTCAAAGCTATTAACTACTTTTAACTTCCGGGTTTGTGGCCTGTGCCAATGCTTCATTGTGATCGGCTCCTTATTTATGTGTTGCTATGCTTGCTGCTGCAAACCAAGGACCGAACCATGTGGAAGTGTTGGGGGATTCACTCACTGGTGTCTCTCCGCTGGACTGGAGACCTGATTTAAACTGCCTTCAGACATGGAGGAAACTCCGCTATGGGGAGTGTTTGATTTTTGAAAGCAGCTACGTGGCACCCTTCCTTTGATGCTGACTGCAAGAGAAGAGATTTATCAGGGGAAATGCCAGCCACATCAATCAGGCGGAACTCTGCAGCATCAGCAGAAATTTCGCATTGAATGGAAACAGATCATACCCGGAGAAGTTAGGACCTATAGCTCAGCGCAGGTCAAACTGAAGTTGCAAAACAGTTTGGTTGAACCTAAGACAGTGCCGAGAAGAGGAAAGGAATCGTTGGCAAGGATTGTGGGGGTCAAAGGTAATGGCTTTCCTCTAGCCACGTTTAGGGGCGAGCTTGTGGTTTAGCTGAGGGACATTTACGGGAAAGACAATGGCCTAAAGTTATTTTCAGACATAAACCCTCCTCAGCATATTAGAGTTGATCTTTCTCCACACCTTCTCTGTAGCTGTAACACTGTAGTTTGCATTCTGTTCTATTACCCTGACGTACTTACGTTAGGTATGATTTGCCTAGTTAGCACATAAAACAATACTTTTCACTATATCTCAGTACATGTGACAATGGTAAATCAATCAGGAAAAGTGATCAAGCATGATTAACTAAAGAATTTAAAGATTCCTATCTTTTACTCTAGTTTCTCAAATCTACCACAGCCAATTCACCCCCTTCATACCTTCATAGTTTCTTTTTAAGATTTAAGACCCTAGCTTCAGACTGAGTTCCATTACTCATAATGTAAAATGTATGCTCCTTTATGATTCAATTGTTAAATTTAAATCTGAGATAGTTTTTTTTTATGTAAGGATGTCAGGGGATATAGGCCCAAGGCAGGCATATGGAGTTAAACCACAGATCAACCATGATTTAATTGAAAAGCAGAGCAGGTTTGAGGGGCTGAATGGCCTACTCCTATTGCTGTGCTCTTATTCTATTAGTTCAACCAAAGACACCTTTAATCTCCTTTTTTAGGAAGGAAAAGTAGTAAGTTCAAGATAGGGAGCAGTTTAAGATTCAACAAAAAAGGACCCAAAACCTGATAAAGTAAGAAAAAATGGAATATGTAAGTAAAGAAGTGTGAGATACAATAATGATCTGTAAAAGCTCCTACAGTTATTAAAACCAAAACAATTAGCAAGGACAAGTGCATGTCCACTACTGATAGAGACAGGGGAATTTATAACAGGGAATAAGGAAACAGAAACTTTGGCAGAATCTTACACGGCCCTAAACAATGTGGGCTTTCATGACACATCAGGGAGAATCATGTGTGCAGTCCATCTCTCATAGTGTCAGGAGCAACAAGTCACATTTCCATGAATCTTGCCTCATTATTGTCCAGGTTCTATTCATGCGGGACAGAAACTAGGTGCTGGGAGAATCCAATGTGAAAGTCAGAGCCTGGTGACTTCAGCTCACCGGTTGCTTCTCCAAATTGCCATCCTGGACAGAAGTTACTAACATCTCAGGGCATGCTCCAGGACTGTGGCTGCACACAACCCACCTCCATGGACCTAGGCATCGGACACACCTCCAACTTACTTATAGAACATGTCTCTTCTCTAACGCTGCACTGTGCAGTGTGCTGGCTGCTCTAATTGCAATGCTGCTACAAGGACACTTTGCACCAAGTGTCAGGTCATGGATTGGACCAGGTTGCACTCACTAACTCTCAGTTTGTGTCTACTTGGATGTTAACACCACCTCTGCCATGCCTTATCTTTATTGCAGACACAATGCCAAGTGACAACAGTCAAGGGGAGGGGTCTGAGTATCTGTTGCTGTACGACTCCACACCTTGTCAGTGTCGTGCCTGCACTGTGTGTTCCAGCTGTGTACACAGCAGACAACCTTCAGCTATCTCGTAACTGATGGGGAAGGGTGCTCAGTTACATAGGGCACACAGCCTTCAGTCAGGGAATCCCACCCCCCAGCCCCCAACGCAGTGAGCCTGTGGTAGCTCAGGGGCTTGCGCAAGGTTAGGTCAGGTCAGGTCAGGAACCTGTCCTCATAGGGAGTGAGTTGCTGAATATCAGGCAGTCGACCAACCACCTTGGTTCTTCTGGCTGTTAATGGTTCATTTTCTCTGGGTAATGACACGATGGAGTTACTGAGTGAGATGGAAGTGACGGATGCATCTGTTGGTGCTGCATGTGGGGGGATGGCAGTGAGGTGTCTGGACTGAAATGGTAGACAGGACGCAGAGCATGCAGGGTCAGCAATGTGCAAGTGGGGGATTAAGTAGCTGAGAGAAAGTGAGAAAAAATGTTGTGATGGTAAGAATGGTAACTTTGGAAGGAAGTGGGTACAGGAGCAGAGATGGCATATGTGTGAGGTATCAGACAGAAGATGATGCCAATTACATGGCAGAGTGGAGAAGGCCATTGACCTTCCTGCTTTGGGCCTCCAAATGGCTGATCCAGACCACACTGACCCAGGTGGCAATCTCAGGCCAGGCTGGCAGGGTCTGACGTCGAGGCTCTCACTGCCAATCCTAGGGGAGGTGCACAGCTCCTCCTGCATCATCATATCCGCCAGGACCTTCAGATCCTTATCCACAAAATGGGGCATTAATTTCCCCTTCACTACCATTCCCAGGGCACGCAGGGTGGCTCCAGGCCTCCAGACCATGTGTGTGACAGCCTTTAAAACATGATGCTGGCACCATGGAGTACTAGGCTGTTCTGGGATACCCCAGCAGTGGGCTGTTCTGGGATACCCCAGCAGTGGGGCTTTCTGGGATACCCCAGCAGTGGGGCTTTCTGGGATACCCCAGCAGTAGGGTGTTCTGGGATACCCCAGCAGTGGGGTGTTCTGGCTACAGCGCACGATAGAATGGGGCTAATATCAAATGAGAGGACAGTATAGGGCTGGGGTAGGTAGTTAATGGGGTGACGTAGCTGAGAAATCTTACTGAGCTTCTGATGAGAACCTCTCCATAAGACTGGAAGAAAATAACACAGCCAAAAATATCATAAGATTCAGCCCTTTGCGTCTGACTTGATGCAGTAGGATACAAAAAAAAAAGCCCCAGGAATACTACAGAACCAAGGAACTAGTAAGAATGAGGAACTGAATGAAATTCGTATTAAATAGCCATTTCTTAGTAGGACAGAGCTTTTCAGCTTGCCTTCATCAGGACAATCCACATGAAATACTAAAGTAAAGGGAAAGCAACATTTCTAACGACATTTATAGCACCGTGAGAGGAGAGAACTGTTTGGTTGACAAGTGGAACTTCATTTGTAGAAGTATTTGATTTGATTGGATTTACTATTGTCACATGTACTGCGATACAGTGAAAAGTATTGTTTTGCGTGCTAACCAGACAGATCATACCTTCCATAAGTACATCAGAGTAACAGAACAGAATGCAGAATATAGTGTTACAGCTACAGAGAAGATACAGAGAAAGATCAACTCTAATATATGAGACGTCCATTAAAAGTCTGATAACAGTAGGGAAGAAGCTGTTCTTAAATCTGTTGGTATGTGTTTTCAAACTTTTGTACCTTCTGCCCAATGGAAAGGGGTGGAAGAGAATATAACTGAGGTGGGAGGGGTCTTTGAATATGCTGGCTGCTTTCCTGACGCAGCAGGAAGGATAGACGGAGTCAATGGATGGAAGGCTGGTTTTTCATGATGGACTGTGTTGTATTCACAGCTGTGTAATTCCTTGCAGTCCTGGGCAGAGCAGTTACCATAACAAGCTGTGATGCGTCTGGATAGAATGCTTTCTATGGTGCATCTACAAAAATTGGTAAGAATCATTGCAGACGTGCCAAATTTCCTTAGCCTTTTGAAGAAGTAGAGGCATTTGTGAGCTTTCTTGACTCCAGTGCCATGGAGTGTGCCCAAGAGTTAATGATGACTGACAGTTAACTGCTGAGCTTTGTTTAAAATTTAGGCTAGGCAGGATGACTCTCTGACTGATCAAGGCAATGAACCTTGATAATTTTGTTTGAAAACCGAAAGAACTGTGGATGCTGTAAATCAGGAACAAAAGCAGAAGTTGCTGGAAAAGCTCAACAGGTCTGGCAGCATCTGTGAAGAAAAAAATCAGAGTTAACGTTTTGGATCCAGTGACCCTTCCTGTTGTTGCTGAGCTTTTCCAGCAACTTCTGTTTTTGTAGCTTTTTTTTGAGTTGAAACAGACTCAGTGTATGCGCATGTTCATGCTGTCAGCAAAGAGTAGGGCCCTGTATATTAATACATGACTCTCCCAGTACATGCTAGTACACCATACTACAAACCCGGCTGACAATCCCAGATTGGTTCTCAATGTAGTTCTTTGCACATTTAGGTTTATTTGTCAAATGATATCCATTAGAACCATTTCTAATGTTGGACACCATATTGTGAGTTTTATATAGAGATAGTAAGAACCGCTGATGCTGGAGTCAGAGACAACACAGTGTGGAGCTGGAGGAACACAGCAGGCCAGGCAGCATCAGAGGAGCAGGAAAGCTGACGTTTCGGATCAGGACCCTTCTTCAGAAATGGGGGAGGGGGAAGGGAGCTCAGAAATACATAGAGAGAAGAGGGGTGGGGCTGGGGAAGGTAGGTGGGATGATGATAGGTGAGTGCAGGTGAGCAGTGGGGGGATTGGTCAGTGAGGTGGGAGAGAAGACGGACAGGTCAAAGAGGCAGGGATGAGGGCGGATGCTGGTTTTGGGATGAAGACGGGGACGGGGAGATTTTGAAACTAGTAAAGTCCACGTTGAGACCATTGGGTTGTGGACTTCCAAGGTGTAATATGAGGTGCAGCTCCTCCAGTTTCTGGGTGGCATCATTGTGACACTGGAGGAGGCCCAGGATGGACATGTCCAGGGAGTGGGACGGGGAGTTGAAGTGGTTCGCGACTGGGAGGTTTTGTCGTTTGTCACGAACCAGCGCAGGTGCTCTACAAAGTGATCTCAGACTCTCCGCTTGGTCTCCCCGATGTAGAGGACACATTGGGAACAGCGATACAATAGACCACATTAGCGGATGTGCAGGTGAACATCTGTCTGATGTGGAAGGTTTTTTTGGGGCCTGGGATGGGGGTGAAGGGGAGGTGTAGGGGCAGGTGTAGCACTTCCTGTGGTTGCAGGGAAAGGTGCCAGGGGTGATGGGGCTAGTGGGGAGTGTGGAGCGAACGAGGAGAGAGTGGTTCTTCCGGAAGGCAGACAGGGGTGGGATCCTTCATAGTGGGGTCGGATTGCAGCTGGCGGAAGTGGCGGAGAATGATGCGTTAAATCCGGAGTTTAATGGGGTGGAACGTGAGGACAAGGGGAATTCTGTCTTTGTTTTTATTGTGGGCAGGGGGTGTGAGGGCTGAGATTTGGTCGAGGGCGTTTTCAACCACTGAGGGGTGAGAAATTGTGGTCCTTGAAAAACGAGGACATCTGGGATGTCCAGGAGTGGAATGCCTCATCTTGGGAGCAGATGTAGTGGAGGCTGAGGAATTGGGAATAGGGGATCGCATTCTTGCAGGAAGGTGGGTGAGAGGAGGTGTAGCCCAGGTAGCTGTGGGATTGGTGGGCGAGAAATAGATATCAGTTTCGAGGTGGTCACCAGAGATGGAGACAGAGAGGTCCAGGAAGGAGAGGGAGGTATTGAAGATGGTCCAGGTGAATTTGAGGTTGGGGTGGAAATTGATGAACTGTTCAAGCTTCTCGTGGGAGCACGAGGCGGCGCCGATACAGTCATTGATGTAACAGAGGAAGAGGTGGGGTTTAGGGCCAGTGTAGCTTCGGAAGAGGGATTTTTCCATGTATCCTACAAAGAGGCAGGCATAGCTTGGTCTCAAGCGGGTACCCATGGCCACCCCCTTTGTCTGTAGGAAGTGGGAGGAGTTGAAGGAGAAGTTGTTAAGGGTAAGGACGAGCTCGGTTAGGCAGATAACGGTGTCATAGAACATAGAACATAGAACATTACAGTGCAGTACAGGCCCTTCAGCCCTCGATGTTGTGCCGACCTGTGAAACCAATCTGAAGCCCATCTAACCTACACTATTCCATTATCATCCATATGTTTATCCAACAAGAATTTAAATGCCCTTAAAGTTGGCTTTAAGGTTGCTCTTAAAGTGTCGGTGGAAGGGGACTGGTCGGGCCTGCGGGACAGGAAGAAGCAGAGGGTTTTTAGGCCATCTACATGGGGATTGCAAGCATATAGGGACTGGACGTCCATGGTGAAGATGAGGTGTTGGAGGCCGGGGAATTGGAAGTCTTGGAGGGTGTGGGTGGTGTCCCGGACATAGGTGGGCAGTTCCAAGAGCCGGGGGAGAAAATGGAGTTGAGGTAAGTGGAGGTGAGTTCGGTGGGGCAGGAGCAGGTGGAGACAATGGGTCGGCCAGGGCAGTCAGGTTTGTGGATTTTGGGAAGGAGATAGAAACGGGCGGTGCGGGGTTGGGGAATGATGAGGCTGGAGGCTGTGGGCGGGAGGTCACCTGAGGTGATGAGGTTGTGGATGGTCTGGCTGGATGTGGTCAGTACCTAGCTTGTTGCAAACTTCCAAAGGGATATGCTGTTGGATAGGATCAGCCGGTCTCTGGGATGTGCAGCAGATATATCCCATCAGCAGTGAAATGTACCTCCAGCATTGCTCACTCAGTTAGGTGTATAGGAAGAACATTTCTTTAGCCTGACGGCAGGATCCTGTTAGAACTGAACACGACTCATGTTGCTGAAACACGTGTCACTCAAATATGTGAGGTGCCTCCCCCACCTACACCCCCCCCCCCACCCCACCCCCAGCACCAGCTAATCTGAGGTGGAGTGGGCAGGACCCTGTCGGCCATACCCGGTGACGAGGCTTGCAGGAGAAGCTGATATTCTCTCCTCTCCCGTGCAGGCAGCTCTGTGTGATTTCCTGAATGCTCTGATAGACAACACCTTGGAACATGTTTAACAATGTCTCCCACTCCCAGCTGGAAGGACCCGATTGTATAAAAGCTCAGTGCCACAGTGAACCTTATAACAACTGGTAGGCCTGGCCCCTGGTGACAGGTTGTTGCTGTTGGCTCAGTTCTGAGCCGGTCTCTTTGCTGAATTCACTGATACTGGAGTCACCTCAGGATTTGCTGCTGAATCAGATGGAGACCTGGGGAGTGCTGTCACAAAGTCTGTGCAGGTCAGTCGGTGGGGAGCTCTCATCTTCCTCTGTTTTTACACAGCTGCCTACTTAGCGGATTTCACTCCATTTGATGTGTATGTTTCAGACCATCAGCATTGCAGCTAGGGAGGCCCACTACCTCAGGCACCATGTTCTGTGTGTCCCTTGATGTTAAACACCAGCTTTCCGACGATCATATCACAGTGTGATCAGCACCACTGTTCAATGGACATGTGCAGACAAATTCCAAAATTATCAGGATCAGCTGCAATGGCTATTTGATGCCACTAGATTCACAGAGTTATACAGCATGGAAACAGACCCTTTGGTTCAACTCATCCATGCCGACCAAGTTTCCCAAACTAAACTCCCGTTTGCCTGCGTTTGGCCCATATCCTTCTAAACCTTTCCTGTTCATTTAAATGTTCAAATGTGTTTTAAACGTTATAACGGCACTTTCATCTATCACTTCCTCTGGCAGTTTATTCTAAACACACGCTGCCTTCTGACTGAAAATGCTGCTCCTCAGGTCCCTCCCTTTTTAAATCTTTCTCCTTTCACCTTAAACCTATGCCCTCTAGTTTTGAACTCCCTTATCCTAAGGAAAAGACCTTTGGTATTCACCTTATCTATGCCACTCATGACTTTATAAGCCTTTATGTTTCTATAAGTTTGGTATTTATTGCTAAAGGAATAGAGTACAGAAGTAGGGAAGTGTTGTTGCAACCACACAAGGCTTTGCTGAGATCACACCTTAAGACCATAAGACCATAAGACATAGGAGTGGAAGTAAGGCCATTCGGCCCATCGAGTCCACTCTGCCATTTAATCATGGCTAATGGGCATTTCAACTCCACTTACCCGCACTCTCCCCATAGCCCTTGATTCCTTGCGAGATCAAGAATTTATCAATCTCTGCCTTGAAGACATTCAACGTCCCGGCCTCCACTGTGCTCCGTGGCAATGAATTCCACAGGCCCACCACTCTCTGGCTGAAGAAATGTCTCCTCATTTCCGTTCTAAGTTGACCCCCTCTAATTTTAAGGCTGTGCCCACGGGTCCTAGTCTCCCCGCCTAACGGAAACAACTTCCCAGCGTCCACCCTTTCTAAGCCATGCATTATCTTGTAAGTTTCTATTAGATCTTCCCTCAACCTTCTAAACTCTAATGAATTCAATCCCAGGTTCCTCAGCTGTTCATCGTATGTTCGGCCTACCATTCCAGGGATCATCCGTGTGAATCTCCGCTGGACACGCTCCAGTGCCAGTATGTCTTTCCTGAGGTGTGGGGCCCAAAACTGGACACAGTATTCTAAATGGGGCCTAACTAGAGCTTTCTAAAGTCTCAGAAGCACATTGCTGCTTTTATATTCCAACCCTCTTGAGATAAATGACAACATTCCATTCGCTTTCTTAATCACGGACTCAACCTGCAAGTTAACCTTTAGAGAATCCTGGACTAGCACTCCCAGATCCCTTTGTACTTCGGCTTTATAAATTTTCTCACCGTTCAGAAAATAGTCCATGCCTGTATTCTTTTTTCCAAAGTGCAAGACCTCGCATTTGCTCACGTTGAATTTCATCAGCCATTTCCTGGACCACTCTCCTAAACTGTCTAAATAGTTGGAGTATTGTGTGCAGTTTTGATCTCCTCATTTGTGGAGGGATACAGTTGTTTTGGAGGCAGTTCAGAGGAGAATCATTAGATTGATTCCAGAGATGAGGGGTTTGTCTTATGAGAAGAGACTGAAGAGATAGCTGGCCTATAACACAATTAGAAACAAGGAGTAGGCCATTTGGCCTATCGAGCCTGTTCTGCCATTCGGTAGGATCATGGCTGATCCAACATTCCTCATGTCCACTTCTTGCCCTTTCCCCAAACACTCTGGAATTTAGAAGAATGGGAGGAGATCTAGTTACTCTATACAAGATGCTAAAGGGGATTGACTTGGTAGATGTGAAGAGGATGTTTCCTCAACTGAGGAAATCTAAAACGAGAGGTCATAGTTTTAGGATGAGGTGCAGTAGATTTCAGACAGAGATGAGGAGAAATTACTTCCCACAATGTGTCGTGAATCTATGGAACTCACTCCTTCAGAGTGCTGTGGATGCTAGGGCCTTGAGTAAATTTAAGGAGGAGATAGACAGATTTTTAATTAGTAACAGGTTGAAGGGTTCTGGAGAGTCATAGAATCATAGAACATGGAAATGGACTCTTATGTACAACTTGTCCATGCCGATCAGATATCATAAATTACTTGAGTCCCATTTGCCAGTATTTGGTCTATATCCCTCTAAACCCTTCCTATTCATATACCCATTCAGATGTGTTTTAAATGTTGCAATTAGATCCACCTCCACCACTTCCTCTGACAGCTTGCTCCAAGTATGCAACACCCTCTGCATTAAAAGGTTACCCCTCAGGCTCCTTTTTAAATCTTTCCCCTCTCACCTTAAACGTATGTCCTCTAGATTTGAACTCCCCCACCCTAGGAAAAAGACCTTGGCTATTCACACTAATCATGCCCTCATGATTTTATAAACCTCTATAAGGTCACTCCTCCACTTCCAACGCTCCAGGGAAAAAAAGCCCAGCCTATTCAGCCTCTCCCTACTGTCCAAACCCTCCATCCTTGTAAATCTTCTCTGCACCCCCACAAGTTTAATAACATCCTTCCTATAGAAGGGCGACCAGAATTGTACACAGTATTCTAAAAGTGACCTCACCAATATCCTGTACAGCTGCAATATGACCCCCCAACCCAATAGTTAATGCACAGATCAGAGCGAACAGAAAAGTGGAGTAGAGTCAAGACTAGGTCAGCCAGGATCATATCAAGTGGCGGAAAAGGCTCAAAGGGCTGAATGGCCTAATCCTGCTTCTAGTTCTTACGTAAAACGATAAGCTATAGGTCTATGTGAAGGTTGTCATTATCTATATGCTGGTATTCCACATTTCACTAACGAAACACTTGAGGAAATTGTAACATTTTGTTGTATTAAGCCGGTGATATTTACACAACAAAATATGATGAAATGGTTTAAGTTTGTGGATAGAAAAGGTGGTAGATATGTTAAATTTTTATCAGGTTCAGTTAGATAAGCCACAAAAAATGAATCCATTTGCCTCGTCATTGAGAAAAATCCAAAAGAAGGGTCTAGGCCCCAAACGTCAGCTTTCCTGCTCCTATGACGCTGCTTGGCCTGCTGTGTTCATCCAGCTCTACACCTTGTTATCTCGGAAAATCTATCGTTTACTTTCTGCTCCATTCCAGTAAGCCACAGAGCTGTAGGCATGGTCAGCAAAACAGAAGTCAATCCTTTTGAGTTTGTCCTAACTCTTGTGTTCAGCTGGAATTCTCCAGCACTTTAAGAACTAAGAGCATTAAACATTTGATCCAGAAAAGAAAAACCTTCAACCTGCAAAGAAAGTGCTTAGAATTGGGTTTCTGCGCCTTTGTTTTGGAACACCTAGTTAGATATGAATAAGTTACTGGACACTTGAAATTATCAACATAAGGTATCAAAATAAAAATAAAAAGGGTTATAGATAAACTCAAGATGTGAACTCCTGGTATTTGATCTGTTCAAATATTTAAAGTAATTTTTATTTTTATGTAAATCATTCACTAATATTCTTTAGTGATAGTTCAGCAGGAGGTACTTAAAAGCATGATGGAACATACAGAACCAGAATTAAATATTGTATTGATCTGTTAATGGTGAAGTAATTGAATTTTACAAAATTTACACATTTACCATAAGATGTAGGAGCAGAATTAGGCCATTTAGCCCATCGAGTCTGCTCTGCCATTCAATCATGGCTGATATGTTCCTTAACCCCATTCTCCTGCCTTCTTTCCATAACTGTCGATTCCCTTACTAATCTTGGACCTTTCTATCTCCTGTACATCTGTCTTAAATACACTCAATGTCTCGGCCTCCACAGCCTTTTGAGGCAATGAGTGCCACAGAGTCCACCCTCTAACTGAAGAAATTTCTCTTCATCTCACTTCTAAATGGTTCTCCTTTCACATTGAGGCTGTGCCTTTGGGTCCTAGTCTCTCCTACTAGTAGAAACATCTACTCCATATCCACTCTATCCAGGCCTCTCAGTATTCTGTAAGTTTCAATCAGAACCCACCTCCCCAATCCTTCTAAACTCCATCGAGTACAGATGTAGAGTCCTCCACCACTCCACATATGACAAGCCATTCATCTCCAGGGTCATTCTTGTAATCCTCCTCTGGACCAACACCAACACCAGCAAATCCTTTATTAGACACCAGGTCCAAAATTGTTCACAATATTCTAAATGCAGTCTGACCAGAGCCTTATACAGCCTCAGCCTCTGCTCTTATATTCTAGCCCCTCTTGAAATGAATACTATTTGCATTTGCCTTCCTAACTTCCACTGAACCTGCATGTTAATCTTAAGAGAATCCTGAACTAAGACTCCCAAGTCCCTTTGTGTTTCAGATTTCCAGAGTCTTTCCCCTTTTAGAAAATGGTCTACACCTGTAATCTTCCTACCCAAGTGCATAACCTCACACTTTCCCACATTGTATTCCATCTGCCACTTCCTTGCCCACTGTCCTAGTCTGTCCAGGTCCTTCTGCAGCCTCCCTACTTCCTCAACACTACCTTCCCCTCTATCTATCTTTGTGTCATTTGCAAACTTAGCAACAATAACGTCAGTTCATTTGTCCATTATAGAATAATACCGCAGAAAAGGAGCCCTGCAGCCCATTTTACACAGAGCTATCCAAATAATCTCACTATCCTGTACTTTCCAGATAACCCTGTGGTTTCTTGTCCCTTCGAATATCTATCAATTCTGGTTTAGATGTTAACAATCCATAACACTTTCAGGCAGTGCATTTCAGATCACAACTACCTGCTCCCTCATCTCACCTCTAGCTCTTTTCCCAATCACCTTTGTTTTCTGGCTACCAACCATTCTACCACTGGAAACAGTTTCCCCTCCCTTACTAAATTAAAACTATTTAAGATTTTCAAGAGCAGTTTCGTCCCTTATTTAAGGAAAGATATTATTTCACTGGAGGCAGTTCAGAGAAGGTTCACTAGGATGATCCCTGGCATGGAGGGTTTGTCTTATGAGAAAACAGTCTGGGATTCTACTCACTGGAGTTTAGAAGAATGAGATGTGATCTCATTGAAAGAAATAGGATTCTTAAGGGGATTGACATGGTAAATACTGAAAGGATGTTTCTCCTCATGGGACAGTCTATGGCCGGAGGGCACAGTCTCAGAATGAAGGGACATCACTTTAAGACTGAGACGAGGAGGAATTCCTTTTCTCAGAGGGTTGTGAGTCTTTGGAACTCCTTGCCACAGAGAGCTGTGGGGGCAGAGTCATTGTGTATATTTAAGGTCGAGATAAATAGATTCTTGATCAGTTGGGGAATCAGGGGTTACAGGGAAAGGGCAGGAAAGCAGGACGTGAGGAATATCAGATCAACCATGATCCTACTGAAAGGTGGAACAACCTTGACGGGCCAAATGGCCTACTCCTGTTCCCATTTCTTACGGTCTTATTACTAATGACCTCTATCAGACTGCCTCTTAAAATTTACAGAAATTGTTCATTGTTCAGCAACCAATCAGTTCAAAATAGCAAAGGTAGGTGTAGCTATAGAATAGAACAGATTGTTAAAGCAGAAAAGGTCAGTAACTTAAAAATGTATTCGTAATATCATTCCTTCCACTCCATTTTTCGTTTCAGCTTCATGGAGCAACCTTTTCCATTAGACTGCCATCTGCTGATCACAGTAAGAACAGCCCAATACTGAGCTCAGCCCAAAGAACAAGGACAATCAGAACCTTATCAGACC
>JAHRHZ010000288.1:13150815-13169226 GCA_024137785.1 Ginglymostoma cirratum | reverse complement strand
AAACATCAAGCTTTCCTGCTCCTATGATGCTGCTTGGCCTGCTGTGTTCATCCAGCTCCACACCTTGTTATCTCAGATTCTCCAGCATCTGCAGTTCCTATTATCTCTGAGCAAACATGTATATTGTAATCCATTCCAAAATGGAAAACCATATTTGTAGGTGAAACCATTATAGATTAAAGGATTTCATATTAGTTCACAGCATCAGTACAGTTGACTATGAATTGAAACAAGGTATTTGAATTTTAATGACATGAAGAACTGCGGATACTGGAAATCTAAAACGAACAAAAGCAAAAATTGCTGGAGAAAATCAGCAGTTCTAACAGCTTCTGTGGAAAGAGTGAGAGAGAGAGAGAGAGAGAGAGACAGTTGTTTGCTACTGAGGCTAATTTTTTTTAAATGTAAAATTTCATTTGTTCTAGGCATGCAAACTTACAAGTCTCACTCAACAGTCTGTTGATCTGAGGCACCCTTAACCCCTTCCAAAATCCCAAAGTCAGTGACAGTTCTGTAAGGTGGGAAAATACCAGTAAGAAGGACAAGAGCAGCAGATGAATGGAGACCCCACCACCACCTGCAAATTCCCCTCCAAGCCACTCCCCATACTGACAGAGAATGATGTCGCAGCTCCTTCGGTAATGTTGGGTCAAAATCCTGGAACTGTCTTCTTAACAGCATCCTAACAGCAACTGAACTACATGAGATTTGTGTATGGGACTCAGTGAGAAAACGTTAAGAGCAGATTTGATTCAATTTACTGGAGTCACATGTAAATAAGTACAGTGAAAAGTTTTGTTTTGCAAGCAATCCATGCAGGTCATAGCAGACAAAGACATACAGATCATAGGGTGCTTAGACAGAACGAGGCATACAGGGTTACACTGCACAGGAGATGCACCAAGCAAGGTCACTGTTAGCAAGTTCAACATTATTTGAAGTTAGAGAGGTCCATTCATCAGTCTAATAACAGCACGAAAGAAGATGTTCTTGAACCTATTGGTGCGTATGTTCGAACTTCTGCCTAATGGAAGAGGTTGTAGGAGACCATTACTGGGGTGGGAGGGGTCTTTGATGATGTCTCACCACGGCAACGGGAAATGTAAATGGAGTCCATGCATGGATGGCTTCAGGGATGGTCTGGGCTGTGCACACAACTTGCTGTGGTTTCTCACAGTTGCTGAGAAATCTGTGGGATCAGTTTTGATTATATTTGACATTTGATGTGTCAGTGGGTCACAATATATTCCCTATTTTTCCTTTCTGTGGATTGTCACCTTGCTGTGGTAGAGAGACTTCAGTGTTTCCATTGATCCCGAGAGTGATGACATCAGTAGTTGTAAACTCCTGGTAAGATCACCATGACGATAAGATCACCATGTCGATAAGATCACCATGTCGATAAGATCACCATGATGATAAGGTCACCATGTCGATAAGATCACCGTGACGGTAAGGTCACCATGATGATAAGATCACCATGACAGAAAGGTCACCATGACAGTAAGATAACCATGACGATAAGATCACCGTAACAATAAGATCACCATGACGGTAAGGTCACCATGATGATAAGATCACCATGACGATAAGGTCACCATGACGGTAAGGTCACCATGATGATAAGATCACCATGACGGTAAGATCACCATGACAGTAAGGTCACCATGATGATAAGATCAACATCACGGTAAGAAACCAGAGGTGAGGAATTAGAAAAAGTACAATCCAAACAAGCTCTCAACAGCGATTCAGGTGGAAGATACTTATGTGACATCAATGGCTGTGAACTATAGTGATTTAGTGAGGTATAGGAAGGTAGCTACTGGCCAGGGAACCACAATTCAGCAAGTGAGCCAATAGTTGGGAAGAGCAGAAATTAGGCAAGAGAAGCAAAAAGAAAGAGTGCAAGCTGTAGCATATGGTGAATCAGAATTAATTATTTTTAAATTCACTCATGGATGTGGGCATCACTGACTGGGTCAGCATTTATTGCCCATCCCTAGTGCCCCTTGAGAAGGTGGTGGTGAGCTGCCTTCTTGAACCGCTGTAGTCCATGTGCTGTAGGTTGACCCACAATGCCTTTGTGGTGGGAATTCCAGGATTTTGACCCAGCAACACTGAAGAAACAGTGATGTATTTCCAAGTTGATGGTGAGTGGCTTGGAGGGGGAACTCGCAGGTGGTGGTGTTCCCCTGTCCTTCTAGATGAAGTGGTTGTGGATTTGGAAGTTAAATTGTCCTGCTCTATGATAGTCTTAACATCAAAGATGAATGAACAACTTAGCACATGAGAAAACACTTTGCAGTTTCTAAATAAAAAATCAGATTTTGAAGCAGAACCAAAGATTGTAATACAAATTTAAAAAATTGACAATTCTGTTTTACAACCCATTCCCTTTTCACTGGACTGAAAGTTTGACAGCTTGTCTTAGTTAACCAAGTGGTTAATGATAAACTAGCTTTTAAATTCCGATGAGCCTAACTACGATTGTGCTGTAGGTCTGAAGCAATCATTTTACGTGTTACTTTCTCTTTTACAAAAATCCCCTTTCAGATCTTCTTCTGCCAGTATATCCTGAAAGGACCACGGAGTAGAAAGAAATGGGTGCTAAGTATAATCAGTAAAGCATACCCTGCAGGTAAAATCAATGCAAAATATTAATAAACTTTACATGAAAGTCGTTTACATATTTTTAAAACATTTATAGTCGCACACATGTGATTGTGCTAATTTGCAGTTTTGGCCAATGTATAGCTGCTTTCCACTACCTGTACCTGTTTAAAATAAGCTGGTATTTTTCAGAGCACAGCCATGCATGGATACATTCTCTGAAGTTTGTATTTATTAAGAAACTGACTCATGGCCACCAATCAATGGGCCTGGGTGGAAACTTAAACCATAACTTCATTGCAGAAGAACAGCGCAATTTCAAACACAATCTGTACCACATTTCCCAATTACATTGGAAGTGAAAACTTTACTCCAATATCTAAAAAATACACCCTGACTTGATGTGAAGTTGTTTTGACCTTACCCTGACCTCTGCTAATCTGCACATTCAGTCATTTACTTATGTCCTAATTATGTTGTGACTTGAATCGCAATGAGCATGCTCCAGTATGTTTAAAGTTCATGTTTGACTGATAAAGACTGCTGTAGAACTGCAGCTGCAAATGTGAGGAGTCGGTAGAGACGAAGAAGGAATCGTGGTCAGGACAATGTTGACGTACTGTAAAGGTGCAGGATGCTGCAATGCAGCAAAGAACAATGATTGGCATTATCCAACACTGCTTCTGTGCGCCTTCGGGTTTTTCTCAATGATGAGACCTTCAGAGCCTTTTTTAACACCGTACCTTGTTGGGCCTGCTAAGAACTTAACAGTTGACCAGGTATTTGTCAAATATGTTTCCAATACACAGAAAGAACACGGTTTGACTCTGAGCAGAAACTGTGCTCTAAGGTTTTGGAGTAGATTTGTAGCTCGGGTTGTGGGTGTTGAGGTTGGTTGGCTCGCCGAGCTGGTTTCTTGTTTCGCAGACGTTTCGCTACCATGCTGGGTAACATACTTAGTGCAGCGTCTGATGAAGCTTCATCTCAGGCTGCACTGATGATGTTACCAAGCACGGCAACGAAATGTCTGTGGAACAACAAACCAGCTTGGCGAACCAACCAACCTCAACAGAAACTGTGCATACAGTTTTGGTCTCTATATCTCTCCTTACCTTAGATAGAGTGCAACAAAGCTTCACTAGATCGATTCTTGGGAATGAAGAGATTGGCCTATGAAGGGAAATCAAGTAGATTCAGTCTATATTCGAACTAAAACTTAAAATGTTTAAAAGGGTAAATGTTGGGAGAATTTTTTTCCCTGATTCGGATTCAAAAGACAGAGTATCTGATTAAGGGTTGGGCATTTCAAACTGAGATGGCAAAAAGAAAGAAAGACTTGCATTTATAAAGGGTTCTTCATAGTTATCCAGCAGCCTTGACCATGTAATAACGATCAGATCATACTTATTCATTTTCACTTGTGTTCTCATTTCAACCGTTTTGTTTTGAATGTTACGTGTATTCAGATATAAAGCCTCCAGCTAAATCCTTTTACTTTCTTTGTAGATTCCAATCTTATCTGTTAGTTGGTTTTTAGATTCATACTCTCTCACACCCTCCTGTCACAGTCTGTTCATCATTAACATATTATAACCTTTCACATTGGCCTTGACTCCACTCTTTGATTTACCATGTCTTCCCCCAGTATTCAGTTTAAAATTCTCACTACTTTCCCCATTATGTGGTTGGAAGAACACTAGCCCCAGCACGGTTCAGATGGAGGTATGTTAATTCCAGTGGCCCTAAGCTCACTTACCCCAGTATTGATGCCAACACCCCACCATCTGGAGCTTATTTCACTCACATCAGTCGTATGGAGTCATAGAGGTCTACAGCAAGGATACAGGCTCTTCGGCCCAACTTGCCCACGCCACCCAGTTTTCACAATTAAACTAGTATCATTTGCCTGTGTTTAGTCCATATCCCTCCATACCCATCCCATCCATGTACCTGACCAAATATTTCTTAAATGACAAAATTGTACTCACCTCCACCACTACCTCTGACAGCCCATTCTAGACACTCGCCACTCTCTGTATGAAAAAGTTGTCCCTCTGGACCCGTTTCTATCTTCCCCTCTCACCTTAAACCTATACCCTCTAGTTTTTGACTCACCTTTCATGGGGAAAAGCTTTGGCTGTCTACCATATCTACGGCGGTCAAGATTTTATAGACCTCTACAAGATCACCCCTCCGTCTCCTACTCTCCAGGGAAAAAAGTTCCAACCTCTCCTTATAACTCAAACCTTCCAGTTCAGGTTGCATCCTAGTAAATCTTTTCAGCGCTCTTTCTAGTTTAATAATATCCTTCATTATAAAGTGGAGGTTGACCCCACCCCCACTCTGAGAATTAAAACCAAAACACCCAGAAAGGGTACAGTCATGGTAGATGCAGGGTTATAGAGTATGGGGGTGGTTCTGGGCAGGGTGCTTTTCAGAGGTTCAGTGTGGACTTGATGGGCCAAATTGCTTGCTTTCACCTGTTGGGATTTTACGACTAATCTAGCATTAAACTTATTTTCTCATTCATTTTCAGGTTACTAATGAAATGTTTCCAGTTTGGACATATTCTTATTTGGTAATGCTATTTCCAGTCTTTGTGGTCACAGATTATCTCAGATATAAACCTATCATAGTTGTACAAGGGCTCAGTTATGTTATCACTTGGTTAATGCTCCTGTTTGCACAAGGAATCCTGGCCATGCAGTTTTTAGAATTCTTCTTTGGGACTGCATCTGCCGCAGAAGTGGCGTATTACTCCTATATTTATAGTGTTGTTAGTTCTGAGCATTATCAAAAAGTGACCAGTTACTGTCGAAGTGTCACACTAGTTGCATACACTCTGGCTTCTATTCTAGGTCAAGTTTTAGTCTCTGTTTGGAACGTCCCTTATTTCTATCTAAATGTGATTGCACTGATTTCAGTGTCTCTAGCTTTTCTTTCTTCAATTCCCCTGCCAATGCCCGAGGGAAGCATGTTTTTCCACAGGAAAGAGGCTGCAAACATCCAAGCTTCCCCACCAAAGTCCCCACTTGACCATGTCAAGTCTGAAAACAGTAGTCCCCAAAATAATCCTGATGTAACAAACTGCTCACACTTGCCTATAATGTCGGATGGAGACGAAGATGATCTGGTGAAAGCAACAGAGAAAAAGAATGCAATAATGGTCCTGCCCAAACTGTGGTCTGATTTCAAACAGTGCTACTCCTCTCCTCGAATCTTCTACTGGTCTATCTGGTGGGCTTTGGCCACCTGTGGATATAATCAAGTTGTGAATTACATACAAGTCCTATGGGATCACGTTGAACCATCCCAAAATTCCACAGTGTATAACGGTGGTGTGGAAGCTGTATCGACTTTTGTGAGTAAGTTCTATCATAATGTTCCTCCAATTTATTTTATTAACAGCAACTTTTGACATTATATTTCATGTCTGCATAAGTGGAGAGATTTAGAGATTTTTGGTGAAGTGAGTAGTAAAGGATAGAACCAGTTAACGTCCTAGAAAAGACCAATAACAGTCAAGTCCTGCAGCAATCCCAGGTAAAGGCTCCACTGGGGGAGTGCTGGTGGAGTACCAGGGAAATGAACTATGTAATCCAAAAAAAATTGAATGAGGAAAGCTTTCACATGTCACCAGAAGTAGTTCATACAACATCAGAAAAAGACACAAGTTTTTTGACGTTAGATTCAGCAACAATAAATTTAAAAAGGAGTCCAATAATTAAATAAAAATAACTCTTTGGTCTTTGAGTGCTTCATCATTCTATGAACACAATAAAACTGGAGCTGAGTGAGTCCTCAAGTGCATGCATTAGTTGTGGTGAGTTTGTGTAGTTAGTTCACTCCTCTCTAGTGTTCTGTTTCATGTCCTGCTACACAGTTTTGTCCTCCTAAATGCCAAGCCCTTTAAGATTTCTTCCAGCAGCTGAGAAAATGCTCTAGAAAAATTAGCTTGTTGTTGTAGAATTATTTCAAGTGTGACCCAAGTATCATTTGATTTTTGCAGCATTATCCTAATGCATGACCAGTTAACCTACTCAGTCCACTATTACTTATTGTCAATAGCTTTTAGTTGATACAGTGTATAACAAGAAATGGGCTAAAAGCATAATCAAACCATCATGAGGGCAACTTAGAGATGTGACCTTCTACATAAAAATTAACCCCTATTTTTGTAAAATTGCAAACAGTCGAGTCACTGAAACTTCCGCAGTAGAATTTTCTAGTACAGTGCTAAACTAGTTGTACACAATGTGATTACTGTTGGAAAACATTTTGCCAAAGCTTTTCATCTTGCACTCATCAGGACGTTTCACAAGAATACAAATTTAGGGGAAAACCAACATTCATTCTGCATGAGAGGACAGTGCTGATTGGTAGGCAAATTAACTCTGATTGGTAGAGGTGTTGTCATGTAGAATGCTGCTATTAACGGTGATTGACAGTTAACAATCAGACTGTTTAAATTTTGAACCAGTCAAATTACCTTTGATTGATCAAGGCATTGTCAACAAACATCTATCTAATATTTTGAGATAACAAGGTGTAGAGCTGGATGAACACAGCAGGCCAAGCAGCATCAGAGGAGCAGGAAGGCTGACGTTTCATTTTGTTGAGTTCAGGCTTACTACATATACACTTTCTTTTCACCGGCAAAGGGTCCTGTGTTTTAACATATGAAGCTTCCGATGCACCACGTTGTGAGTCTGACTGACAATCCTAAATTAGCTGTCAGTGCAATTCCTTACTCATCAAGGATATTGAGTAAATGTTATCCAACTCAGAATCACATCTGACATTAAATATTGCGTTACAAGTTCTACAACTGTGGGCTGATGGGGTGCAGCCAGTACTTTCCTTACTGTGAGCAGCCAAAAAGACATGCTGTTTGATATGACCCACTAGCTTTTGGGACATACAGCTTACATCACACCAACACGGGAACTCATATACCTCAGGAGTCACTTGTGTGATAGACAGAATATCTTTTTTTGGCTTGACAACAGCATCCTACTGGTCATAGAGATCTCCAGCATGAAAACAGCTTCTTCAGCCCAACTTGCCCATACTGCCCAGTTTTCACAATTAAGCTAGTCCCATTTGCCTGCATTTAGTTCATATCCCTCCATACCTATCCCATCCATGTACCTGTCTAAATGTTTCTTAAATGACGAAATTGTACTCACTTCCACCACTTCCTCTGGCAGCCTGTTCCAAACATTCCCCACCCTCTGTGTGAAAAAATTGGCCCTCTGGACCCTTTTGTATCTCTCCCCTCGCACCTTAAACCTCTACTTTTAGACTCCCCTACCATGGGGAAAAGCAGTTGTCTATCTACTTTATCGATGTCTCTCATGATTTCAAAAACCTCTATAAGGTCAGCCATCAGTCTCCTATGCTCCAGGGAGGAGAGTCCCAGCTATTAATCCTCCCTGTATAACACAAACCTTCCAGTCCAGGTAGCATCCAAGTAAATCTTTTCTGCACTCTTTCTAGTTTAATACTATCCTTTCTGTGATGGTGTTCACCACTCATGTTACTACTACATAGTTGCAGTGTGAAACAGCTAGCTTCAACTGATACACAAAATTCCGAGATACGTTACTCTTCCAAAGTAATCTGAGGTAGACTGGGCACCTTTCAGGACCAACAGAGATAGCCGTAGTGCTATGCATGCATTTACAGGATGTACAGTGAAAAATGATCTGAACAGGGTAGATAATATCTCACAAAGTGGCTTTGATGTTTCCTATTTCAGCATTCATGCCTTGGCCATTCAGGGTCAACCTGCCTGGTCTAAAATTTAGACTGGCTGTTAACTGTCAATCAGCAGGATTAGGAATATTCCCCATGGCAACACTTCTACCAGTCACAGCTCACTTGGCAACTGATCATTCTCCTCTTATGCAGTAAAAATGTTGGTTTTTCCCTTAGAGTTTGTATTCTTGCAAAATGCCCTGATGAGTACAAGATAAAAAAAGTTTTGGTAAAATATATTCTTCTTCAGCAGTATTCAAGTCCTGTACCACCAAAAGACTATTTAGACACAGTGCTAGCCCTAGCTTTTTTTTTCGCTTTGTGAAGATGGCTTTATCAACTTCATAGTAGTTTTTTGTTGCCATTCACATCCTTCACAGGGCCATCAAACTGATTTCTCACTTTTCAGATCAGGAATGGCACTAGTTGGATCATTGATATCATCTTGCCACGTGTAAATTACATTAATGAAAGTATGATAATGATCATTTAAACTGTCTGAGCTTTTGTTTTAAATTGCTGATTCAATGACCACACAAAAACGCTGGTGCGGCTGCACTTGGAGTATTGCGTACAGTTCTGGTCACCGCATTATAGGAAGGATGTGGAAGCATTGGAAAGGGTGCAGAGGAGATTTACCAGGATGTTGCCTGGTCTGGAGCGAAGGTCTTATGAGGAAAGGCTGAGGGACTTGAGGCTGTTTTCGTTAGAGAGAAGAAGGTTAAGAGATGACTTAATAGAGACATACAAGATGATCAGAGGATTAGATAGGGTGGACTGTGAGAGCCTTTTTCCTTGGATGGTGACGGCTAGCACGAGGGGATGTAGCTTTAAATTGAGGGGTGATAGATATAGGACAGATGTCAGAGGTAGATTCTTTACTCCGAGAGTAGTAAGGACATGGAATGCCTTGCCTGCAGCAGTTGTAGACTCGCCAACTTTAAGGGCATTTAAATGGTCGTTGGATAAACATATGGATGATAATGGAATAGTGTAGGTTAGATGGGCTTCAGATTGGTTTCACAGGTCGGCGCAACATCGAGGGCCGAAGGGCCTGTACTGTGCTGTAATGTTCTATGTTCTATGTTCTAAAGATTGAGTTTTTGTCATTGTAAATCCAGGTGCTGGTACATCTTTTGCTGTGGGCTATATAAACGTGGATTGGGCAATCTGGGGAGAAATGGCATTAGGCATCTTTTCAACAGTGAATAGCGGTGCTTTATTTGCCATCGACCTGTCAAACAATATCTGGATTTGTTACGGTGGATATGTTGTGTTCAAAGCCACATACATGTTACTAATTACCATAGCAACGTGAGTATAATAATCTGAAAGAAACGTAGAACTGAAATATTAGTAGCTAATATAAAGGAAACATAAAAGAAACAGAATTCTGTTTAATAAACCCTTTTCTAAATTGCTTTTAAGTTAGTCAGGTGTGTACCATGTATGTGCCTGGAGTGTGAAGGGATTTGATATTCTGTGGGTCGGTACAGGGGACCAGTATCATCTGATGGGGGGGCTGGGGTGTGGGTATTGTGTGGAGGTGTTTTTGTGTGTCAGAAATAATTATTGTGTGCGCGTGTGTATATGTGTATGTGAGAGTGTGTCAGTTATATTGCGTGTTTGCGCGTACACCCATGCATGTGAGAGTGGGTCTGTGAGAATGTGAGGGTGGCTGAGAGAATGTGAGAGTGTGTGTGTCTATGAGAGAGAAAGTGTGTGTGTGTGTGTGTGTGTGTGTGTGTCTTTGAGAGAGAGTGTGTGTGTGTGTGCATGTGTCAGAGAGAGTGTCTCAGAGACCGTGTATGTGAGAGAGGGAGTGTGTGTGTGTGTATGTGAGTGAGAGAGAGAGAGATTGTGTGTGTGTCTGTAAGAGAATGTGACAGTGTGTGTGTCTATGAGAGAGAAAGTGTGTGTGTGTGTCTTTGAGAGAGTGTGTGCGTGTGTATGTGTCAGAGAGAGTGTGTGTGTGTCTCAGAGAATGTGTATGTGAGAGAGAGAGAGATTGTGTGTGTATATGTGTGACAGAGAGAGTGTGTGTGTGTATGTGAGTGAGAGAGACAGATTGTGTGTGTGTCTGTAAGAGAGAGAGTGTGTGTGTGTGAGAGAGAGAGAGATTGTGTGTGTGTGCGTGTGTTTGAGAGAGAGAGAGAATGTGTGTGTGTCTGTGAGAGAGAGAGACAGAGTGTGTGTGTGTGTGTGTGTGTGTGTGTGTGTGTATGTGTGTGTGTGAGAGAGAGAGTGTTTGAGTAGGGAGGAACAGGGTTCACCCAGGAGACAAAAACTGCTGGTGTCACATAGGCACCTTTACAAGTAATTAGAAGGCGAGTCTCATAGTTCTGGAGAGGAGAAAGAATCTAAGTTTATTGAGGTATCATGGGGATCAGTAGGTGATTTTACCTCTTACTTAAACTCAGAGACTAAGATATACAATTGGCATAATCTCACACTAAATCTAACACCTTGATTGAGAATTTTAAACAAACTGTTTCAATCAAATAGTTCTCCCTCAGGTGGTCTGTTTGAGATAACTCCAGGTTGGACAGGAGTGGTCTTTGGCAATGATGTCCCTGTTTAATTCACCCAAATTCACCACTTGGGGGAGGTGATGGCCTAGTGTATTACCACTGGGCTGTTAATGCAGAGATCCAGATAACACTCTAGGGACCCAGGTTCAAATCCCCCCACAGCAGATGGTGAAATTTGAATTCAATAAATATCTGGAATTAACAATCTAACGATGCCAATGAATCCATTGTTGAATGTTAAGGGAAAAACCCATCCAGTTCACTAATACCCTTTAGGGAAGGAAACTGCCTTCCTTACCTGGTTTGGCCTGCATGTGACTCCAGATCCACAGCAACATGGTTGACTCTTCACTGCCCCTGGGCAATTAGGGATGGGTTAAAAAATTGCTGCCTGGCCAGCAACACCCTCATCCTGCAAATGAATTTTAAAAATTCTTCCTGTCAATACTGATCCTTGCCTACTTTCTCAGTCTCTGCCTGTCAATATACATCTTATGTGGACAGGTTAACAAACAGATCATTTTTTGAAAGGTTAAATGCATTATCCTCTTCTGGGCGATGGGTTAGTTGGCTGTACAGTCAGCAGTGATTGATTGGCATATTTCTAAGTTTTCTTCCATTGGCTTAACTATGCAAGAAATCAGCGTCCACTAATTTCAACCAGTTTGCTGTGATTAACAGTTCAAGCATCACATGCATCTGGTTTCCACACTACACGCTGTTCTGAACTTGCAGCCAGTCTGTTAACCCTTCCCTTACAGCATGGTGTTCTATCTGATGCACAGCACAGGGAGTTACTTGTGTTGTTTATGTGTGCGAAGCCCAGACTGAGGAGTCTTATTATGTTTTCTATAAAGATATTGGTTATATCTTAGCATTGACCATAAGTATGCTGTTCGGTTGGGTGCTGCTCAAAATTCTCATCTGCCATGTCTGTACAAGCCCCTGTTCACTAGCGGCCAGTCATTTCACTCCCAAGGTCAGACAGCAGGAAGAATGGTGGGCCTCTGAGAATGGAAACATTTTCACAGTTCCCTGGCTACATTCAGTGTCAATCGGTCACAATCTGTATGTTAATAAAATGGTATTCATTCTTGTTAAAGAAATTTACTGGCTGGCACCTTAATGCACACGTTGTAGAGTCAATTATTGCCCTTCATGTAGTGGAAATTAGTAACTACTGCAAAGCCACATGCTTTGTTCTGTTAGTAGCTATCATTAGGAAACGTGATGTGTTGCCATGCACCAACAGATCGGGTACTGGTCACCTGATTAATGCAGTGATGAGTTACAGACTGTGAGAAGACACTTAGGTCTCCTGTAGTAAAATGTTTGGATCCACTGGTGTGAACATGAAATTGATATGAGCAGACAAATGCTTAACACATTTTATGATACTGCTCTATGTGCAACTTTTATTCCAATTTCTACACACTTGTTTGGGTCTTAAAACTTCAACAATGCATAAAAGGAAACTGATTTCAAACTGCATTAACCAGTTAGTTCAAAATTAACTGAAGTAGTATTAAAAAGTGTTAATGAGACTAGCATGCACAGATATAATTCAAACCCCTTTTCAAAGTCATTTATACTCTTCTTAAATTTACATTTGCCTTATATCCTCTTATATCCACATTTATCATGTAAAACCATTGCAATGCTTCACTCATTTGTATCTCTGGAACCATAGAAATAACCTGTCCTGCTACCTACTGGGCTATTCTCTAATTGCTGATAATCCCTGCTATCCTTGCCCAGAGCTTGAATGAAGCAAGCTCCATCGGGAAGGTAGCTGAATTCCCACTCTCCCCGCATTACCCCTGAGCAGATTGCCAACAGAATGCATGAGACATGAGCTTCAAAACAGCTCAGGCCACACGCAGATTACACCAGGCAGGTGGTCGGTACACAACGTGTCTGTCTAATTTTCAAACCGTCTTTTGTGTCCTTCGTTGAATATGAATTTGAAGCAGTGCTCAAAGTCTAACCAATTATTTCCTTCATCAAGGTTTCAGATTGCATCTAATCTGAGCATTGAGCGATATGCTCTTTTGTTCGGAATAAACACCTTTGTGGCCCTCCTACTTCAGACCATTCTGACCGCTACTGTTGTTGATTCGAGAGGCCTTGGCTTGGATGTTATTACTCAGGTGAGTTCAACACAACATTTTATGAGTTGCATCAAAGAAATTTACATTTGGATGATATGAAAGTTTCTGCTTTGATTTATAGAGATATTAATTAACAGCAATGTGTTAATTATGTTTTCAAACATTTTGGAGATTCATGTTCTAACCTTGTGTAATCCAATGACTTTACAATGAGTTGACATCAGACATGTGATAGCTGGGATTTCAGATGTGTTACGATCACAACTGATGGGAACACTGCCCAAGTGGTATCTCAGTGTGAACCTGGCTTGATATGTTTATTATTATTTATTTTATTCTTATTACATTTTATTCTTGTAGTTTGGTTACTGGCGTGGTCAGACGCAACATATTTGCATGGGGCTGCTAATGTTCCTTTAACAAAAGAACACAAGTTTGTCATACAAAAGTGAAAAAAAATCTACACACAGGACACTTTAGAAAGATCTTAACGTAAACAGCAGAAAGGAGAATTCAACCCCTGTTTTCCAACAACACCTTTTACTTACTCAATCCAATCTTAACTCTAATTTATCACATACTCGAGAAGGTTGCAAGTATTCCTTTCAGTGACTTTATATACTTTCACCAGATGTGATTCTGCCTGTTATTGTCTCTCCCGAGATACACAAACACTGTCTTTTCCTAGCCGAACTTTAAAAGCCCTCATCCCAAGCCAGCATCTGCAATTCTTCGCTTTATCTGTTTTAATTGAGAAAAGCCCTCTCTACTTACACTGCTGAAACAACTTTATAGCTTCTTTCCAGCTCTAGGAGCCAGTAAAACTGACACAAATTAAACAGTTATTTTCTGCTTTGAAACTGCTCAACTGAAACCTGATTGTGGCTCCTGGTCTGTCTTTCTGCATATGTCCTATAAACTCAACATTGTAAACATTTCATCAATTAATTCCATGGGTGGTTTATCTAACATTAGGGGCCACATTATTTCCCACTCTTTGGAATTATAAACTGAAGTGGAAGTTTGACTACAAATAACTGGAAAAAGGGACAATTTTGCAACTTGGAGGTAAAGTTGGTATGAAAACAAAGTTCTGGAGAAACTCAGTGGCACATGATCCCACTTAAACTGTGACACTTGTTATTTACCTTAAGTCACAAGCTTTCTTGGAAATAATGTTTGAACTCACTGTTCAATAATGACTTTCCAATCTTTGGTATAAAACCATCTTCACAGAACTGAAAACTAAGAGTTTATTTTTCCTTTACTTTTGAAGCCAAGTTCCCAAATAAGAACAATACATACTATAAGCCTACATCACGCACTTCTGTGCTCCCCAGCATACATCTAATTCATTAAAATGTATAAGAGAAAGACTGTAACTTTAAGAGCACAAAGCAGACAATCCCAGCATTACAACTGCATTAAGGCTCAGTTGGGAATGCTAATACCTCTATGTCTCAGCACCAAATAAGTGCTATGCTGCTCTCCCATTATCATTGAGAATATATTGTTCCCAAGCTTTACCATATCTTGTTACTCATTGCCTCCAGTTTTCTACAGGCATCAGTGGCATTCGCATAATCTTCACCAGGAGAGAGCAGCCCTTCCAAGCACCATTTTCTCCTTGGTACAATGCTGCTGCTCTCAGGTCCTCATCATCTATCACAAACACTTATCAAGTTCTTCAGCTGTCTGCATCAAACCATCCAAAAATTAAACAGCGTCCTCTGCCTGCACGATACTACAACAAACTCCCAAACCTGACCAGCATGGGAAACTCATGTTGCACAGAAACCTTCCGGCTCTTATTGAACATAATGGAAGAAGATATTACTGTGGGTCTCCAGCAGTTTTACCACATCATGAGGACACCACTGGCTGAAAAGTAGGCATTTGTAGACTACTCACATCTGCTGGACATTGCTGCTGTTTCTGGGCTTCAAGATGCTTATGTTCCTCATCGGCCTCTGTGGATGCTGTTTGTGCAGACGGTGACTTCAGTGCCTGGATCCTTTGAGTTATAAGGTTTTAGAATATGCTTGTGATTTGTGGGATTCTTGAGAAACTTTAGAGCTCTCCTGACATTAATTCTGCTTCACATCCATTACTAGGATTAACTAGTTTAACAACACGGCGAAGATTGCTCGTGACTAGGAATTTTAGTCAAAATAGTTTGTCAACGCATAAGGTTCACATCCACAGTTCTGTGATAATAGATCAATTTATACTGATCTGTGAGACAGTCTGTTTAATGCAGTTTCCCCTTAAAGGGCCTTGAAAAGCCCCCAAGAAGATCCCATGCCCTCGGAGATAACACAGAACACTTAATCTATCCACTTTGTGCGCAATGACAGCCATTTTTCCATTTTCATTGCTCACTTGCAATAGTTCTTAATTCACTTGTGAGACATAGGTGTCACTGGCTGGGCCAGCATTTCTTGCCCATCCCTGGTTGCCCTTGAGAAGGTGGTGGTGAGCTGCCTTCTTGAACCACTGCAGTCCTCCTGCTGTGGGCTGACCCACAATGCTCTTACGGAGGGAATTCCAGGATCTTGACCCAGTGACAGTGAATGAACGGAGATATATTTCCAAGTCAGGATGGTGAGTTGCTTGGTGGAGAACTTGAAGGTGATGATATTCCCATGTATCTGCTGCCCTGGTCCTTCTAGATGGAAGTGGTCGTGGGTTTGGAAGGTGCTGTCTGAGGATCTTGGGTGAATTGCAGAAGTGCATTTTGTACAGTAACTGCTGCTGACAGTCGGTGGTGGAGGGAGTGGATGCTTGTGGATGTAGTGCCAATCAAGCGGCTGCTTTGTCCTGGATGGTGTCAAGCTTCTTGAGTGTTGTTGGGGCTGCACTCATCCAGGCAAGGGGGGAGTATTCCATCACACTCCATATTGTGTCTTGTAGATGGTGGACAGGCTTTGCAGAGTCAGGAGGTGAGTTAATTGCTGCATATTTCTAACCTCTGACATAGTCTTGTAGCCATTGTATTTATGTGGTGAGTTCAGTTGAGTTTCTGGTCAATTGTAACCCCCAGGTTGATAGTGGGAGTTTCAGTGATGGTGACCCCATTGAATGTCAGGGGATTTGAATGAGGATAGAAGGTGACAAAGGTAGCATGTCACAGAATAAGTTGCAGGTTCAGCCTGCCAAATCTTCATTTTTCATCTCCCCACTTTACTCAAAGCCCCAGGCTTACACCTTACTTACGCCAAACAACGTTATGCACTGTGTTCCCCACCCACCACCAAAGCCAGGATGGTAGTGATCAATGACCCTACCCTCCATTAGTCCCTTGTCCAGTCCCATTCTCTACCTCCTACCATCCTTAATTGTTGAGTCGCATGCAGCATGCTAGTTCTGACTCTCCCAGCATGCTCACTATAGCAGTGGCACCTGACCACCACCCTTAACTCTCAGTACCCCTAAGAGTAACTGTGGCCCAGCCCCATACCCACTGTCCCCCAAAAAGATATGGAACAATCGCCATGACTGGTTACTGTCCAGACTTCTGACTGATTTCTACACAGCTTCCGCGCCAAAATTCCCACTAATTCCCTGACTAATTGCTCTGGACCTGCAGGTCTGACTGTGATCCACTGCCTGGACTTTAATGATATAGAGCCCTGACAATGATCGCCCTAAGTGTCTAGCTGTGATAGGATTGTGCCCAAGTTCCCAGACCAATATCAGACAATGTCTTTGACTCTGCCAGTAGATTGTCAAATCGTTCCAAGGGTCACCCATTTCTGGCCCCACCCTATTTTTAAAAAAACAAGAAGGGCAGTAGAATAAATATGCCCCGTGTGTGGGTGGCAGCTTGTGCACTCGTGGCTTGGGTCATTTAAAACTATTTCCATTACAGGATTGCCCCTGTCACCTTCAATGTATAAGCCACAGTCTGTTTTCACTCCAGCTGTTGTTGTCGGGATGGTATCCTGGATGTTGGCCCCTTTTCCCAAACTTTCCAGTGCCAGATTGGAATTTTAGATGCCCAACAGTCCTGAACGAAATGGCTTGTTTGGCCACAGTTGTAGCACAGATTGGGTTTGAGGTTCATTTGTATGAGCTCCCCTCTTCTAGGCACAGTGGAGCTGTATGGAGGGGACACCTGTCTGGGATTCCTTGGTGTGCTCCTGCCATTTCTTGCATTCCTGCAAGTTGGAGGGGGGCTATAAGAAGTCAGGACAGCGCTTATGTGGATGGGCTCTGGTTTCAACTGTGGATCGGGGTGGGGGTGGGCATCACCTGGGAGAAAGGCAGGAGGGGCCCCCATCTGTGGCGCAGAGGCAGATTGAATGCAGATATTTCAGTGTGGGGTCTCTTGTTATCTTCCTGGAGGGGTAGGACCCCAAAGGCACACATTATCCACTAGAGATCGTAATGGTTTGTGGCACTTTGAATGCTCCATACTAGGGCCTGACGTGCATTGCTCTGCATTGCAGGCTTGGATAACCTGTATGGTTACTTGGAGCTCCCTACCCTGTTCTTCCAGCTTGTCAATGTACACTGAGGCTGCCTCCCATCCTCAATGGCCCTCCTCTCTATAGAATAGACTCTTTCCAAATGTGCCATATGGATCAGATTTTCCTGTATTATGGTCTCCTGCTCTTTAGCTACAAGTTCTACCTGGCTGCTGTGTTTGTAGTGTGTCTAGTATGTGGGTTTTGTGATTTCAGAGTTTTACTTGGCCAATATACCCAGCATCCCTTGCTGTTTGGCCAAGTTAGCAATCTGTATTTTAGCACCAGTGCCGACATCATTCAGGTGCTGGGAAAATCCAACCTGTAATGCTTAAACTATCATATTGCAAAAGATATTGGAACTTTAAAGCCTAACAATTGAGAACTGGCTGATGGAAATAAAGTAATGTATGTTTTTATGCTGATGACAATTTTTTAAGGCTCACATTAATGAGCATTGAACTAAATGTTTGATTTTGTTTTGCAGTTCTTCATTTATGGGAGTTATTTTGCAGCAATATCAGGACTTTTCTACATCCGAGGTATTTATACATTAATTCAACATGGGCAGAAAAGAAAAAAGAAAACAGAACTGGAGATCAAAGGAAATAATGCAACACCTAAAGATGAGACAAGAAGTGCAGAAGAGTTTTGAAAATTTGAAAAAGTTATGAAAAATAAAATTGACTATTACAATTCCTTGCCATATTTCATTGGTCAGGAAGATGGAAAATATGTCCGTGGTCATTAATGTCATTCAGTTAGCCAGGATAATATTTCAGCAGGGTGGTAAAGAACGACTGATATATCACCTAAAATCTGGTAAAGCAGTTTCGTGAATTGTTTAAAAAATGATTGACTAAAAAATGATTAAAAAATGATCAGAGATAATAGGAACTGCAGATGCTGGAGAATCCGAGATAACAG
>JAHRHZ010000288.1:13132498-13150415 GCA_024137785.1 Ginglymostoma cirratum | reverse complement strand
CTCCCCCTCTCTCCCTATTTATTTCAGAACCCTCTTCCCCTCCCCCACTTCTGATGAAGGGTTTAGGCCCGAAACGTCAAGTTTTCCTGCTCCTATGATGCTGCTTGACCTGCTGTGTTCATCCAGCCCCATGCTTGTTATCTCGGATTCTCCAGCATCTGCAGTACCTTTTATCTCTGACAAAGAACAAGAACTCAGCATGTCAGAAATCAATGGCACAATCTTTTCATTCACTGTTACAGTTTGTAATAATAACTAAATGCCAAATCAGAAAATATATAAATAATTTACATTCACATATTTAACTGAATAAAATGTCCCAAAGCTTTTCACAGATGCACTATACAAAAGTCCAAACTACCTAAGACATTAGGTCAGATTAGACAAAGATTAAGTTTGAAAGAAGAAAGGGAGGAAGTGTGATAGAGAGGTGAGGGGAAAGAACTCCAGAGTTTAAGGCCTGGTCCAATTTGTTCTTGTCAACCAGAAATCCTAAATTAATCTAATCCCATTTGCCAGCATTTGGCCCATATCCCTGTAAACCCTTCCTATTCGTATACCCATTCAGATGCTTTTTAAATGTTGTAATTGTACCAGCTTCCATCACCTCCTCTGGCAGCTTGTTCCATACACACACCACCCTATACATGAAAAGGTTACCCCGTGGGTCCCTTTTAAATCTTCCCCCACTCAGCTTAAACATATGCCCTCTAGTTTTGGACTCCCCTACCCTGGGGAAAAGATCTTGGTATTCACCTCATCCCTGACCTTCATGATTTTCCAAACTTCTATAAGGTCACTCCTCAGTGTCTGATGCTGTACAGAAAATAGCCCCAGCCTGTTCAGCCTCTCCCTATAGCTCAAACCCTTCAAGCCGGGCAATATCCTTGTAAATCTTTTCCAAACCCTCTCAAGTTTCACACCATCTTTCCCATAGCAAGGAGATCAGAATTGAATGCAGTATTCCATAAGTGACCTGACCAATGCCCAGCACAGCTGCAACACGACCTCCCAACTCCTATACCCAATGCAATGACCAATAAAGGCAAGCGTACCAAACACTTCCTTCACCACCCTGTCTACCTGTGACTCCACTTTCAAGGAAACATCAACCTGTAACCCTAGGTCTCTTTGTTTGGCAACACTCACCAGGACCTTACCATTCAATGCATAAGTCCTACCCCGACTTGCCCTATCAAAATGCACACCTTGCATTTATCTAAATTAAACTCCATCTGTAAGTTGCTCCAGTTTTACATATAACCCCTGTGTTCACTGATCTACATAGCTCCCATGTTGATTTTAAGCTCTCATTTTCATCCTCCACCCACCCATATCTGCAATTTCTTCCAACTCCACAACTCACCAGAATCATCCAATCATGGCCACTTGAGCATCCTGGATATAATTGTTCCACCATTGGTAGCCGTGCCATCATTTGACTAGGCCTTAAACTTTGGAGTTCTTTCCCCTCACCTCTCTATCACTCTTCCTCCATTTTTTTTTTAAAGCCTAATCTTTGTCTAATCTGACCTTTGTCTAATCTAATCTCTTATGTAGTTTGGAGTCTTGTTTTATAATGCATCAGTGTAAAGCTTTGGGACATTCTATTGGGTTAAATATGCTGTGTGAATGTAATCGAAAAAATTGTAGATGCTATGAATCAGGAATAAAAACAGGAGTTGCTGGAAAAGCTCAGCAGGTCTGGCAGCATCTGTGAAGGAGAACACAGAGTTAATGTTTCTGGTCACCGGACCCGAAACGTTAACTCTGTATTTTCCTTCACAGATGCTGCCAGACCTTGTGTGGGTTAAATGGATTAGCCAGCCTCAAACCCAAGAATGAAAATATCGGACAAAATACTGCAGATTGAAATAAGAACAGAAAATGTGGAAATATTCAGCAGGTCAACTCTGAAGAGAGAAACTGAGATAGCATTTCAAGTTGATGACCTTTCACTACAAGTAGAAAAAAGTTTTAGGCAAGTATGACGACAGGGAAAGTGGTGGAAGAGGGCAGGAGAAATTAAATAACAAAAGGGATGATAGTGGAAGTGAAAAGGAGATGGTAAACCACAAGTAAACAAAGGTGAGTGAAGATTAGGTGTCAATGGAAATTCATCACTGACAGCTGCCACCTGAAAAAGTGGGTGTAGAGATTATCATCTGAATTTGTTCAATTTAAAGTTGAGTCAAGAAATGTTTAAGCAAAAGATGAAGTGCTGTTCTTTGAGCTACACTGGAATGATACTGGAGACTGAGGACAGGGAGATCAGAATAGGAACAGGATGGAAAATTAACGTGACAGGCGCACATGAAATTGGAGTCACTCTTGCAGACTAAGTAGAGGTAACACCTTCACCAATGATGGTTAGGCATTCAGCTACCTGTGTTCTAAGCCCTTGGATTCACTTCTTAAACCTATCCACCTATCTCACTTTTCTCCTTTAAGTAATCTTAAAATAAATTTTATTTGACCAAGTCTTTGGTCACTTGTTCTAATGTGTCCTTAAGTAGCTCAGTAAAATTCCTTGGGAATGCCTTGGAATGCTTTACTCCATTCAAGGCATTATATAAATACAGATTTTTGTTGGATAATTTGGGGAGTCTCATTTCAGTCAATCACCTACCTAGGCTTAGTAACTCTTCCTAGCCAGTAAACACGACCTGGGAATTATTTACAGTCAATAGTTTCACAGAAATATTTTGCAAAACAAAGAGATATAGATGAAATAAATGTAAAGTTAATCAGTTATTTCTAATCATTTTCTGATTTGTTCCTTTATTTAATCTATTAAATGTTTACTGTACCATTAATTTAAATGTTTCAGATACAATACAATACTTGCACTTTGAACATTTAATGTTGATATAAAGTACAACATAGGAAATTAACTTGGATTTGTCTCCTCCTTGCACAAAAGCCATCTAGTGGCGATTTCATCATAGGCTTCAGACTGAGAGTCTATTGATAAAAAAATGTATAAGAAGGTCTGCTGATACAGTCAGCAGATAAATACCATAATGGGTCTTTTTTCACCTTATTCTGAATCCATATGTATTGCGTTATTTCATTCCTTAATCATAACAAACCTATTATATTTGATGAAAAACGTAAGCTTAACAGTTCGATAGCTTTAATATAACACACTTTGTACTATCAAGCCAATTTATAAAACATAATTTGACATAACACCATTGTGTATACAAGTCAACTCCAGCCCTCCAATGAACTTCAGACTTTAACTTTGGACTCTCAAGAATAGTTGCAGCACAGAAGGTCGTTTGTCTTGCCGTGTCTGTGCCAGTTCTCTGCAAAAACACCACCACACCCTTTCCCACCCAACTGTTTTTATTTCCTGTTAAGGTGCTTATCCAATGACCCTTTGAAAGCTATAAGACAACACAGGTGGCATGGTGGCTCAATGGTTAGCAGTACCATCTCACAGCACCAGGGACCTGGGTTCAATCCTACCCTTGAGCGACTGTGTTGAGTTTACACATCCTCTCCACGTGCTCCAGTTTCATACAGTCCCTCCAGTGTGGAAAAAGGCCATTCAGCCCAACAAGTCCACCATCGAGCATCCCACCCAGACCCATTCCCCTACCCCTGCATTTCCCATGTCTAACCCACCTTAACCTAAACATCCCTGGACACTATAGGCAATTTAGCATGGCCAACCCAACCACCCTGCACATCTTTGGACTGTGGGAAGAAACCGGAGTACCTGGAGGAAACCCACAAGACACGGGGAGAGTGTGCAAACTCCACACAGACAGTCACCCAAGGGTGGAATTCAACCTGGGTCTCTGGCACTATGAGGCAGCAGTGCTAACCACTGAGCCACTGTGCCATGCTTGCAGGTTAGGTGGATTGGCTGTGCTAAATTGCCCATAGTGTTCAAGATGTGTAGGTTAAGTGGATTAACCATGGGAAATACAGGGTCACAGGAATAGGGTTGCAGGGTGGGTCTGGGTGAGATGCTGTTTGGAGGGTCAGTGTGGACTCAATAGGCCAAATGGCCTGCTTCCACACTTTAGGGATTCTAAATGAATGTACCTGCAACAGATAGTGCATTGCTTACACTTGCTGTGTAAGAAATTTTATTGTTTTTATTAATGATTTTTTCTTTGTTCAGTGTTCATGATCAGTACATATCCCTTAATCCAATCAGACCAAAATAACCTGAATCACCTTTGTTTTCATTTTGGCAAACATTTTGATAGCCATGCAGATCACTACTGGGGATTTTTTGTTTACCTCTCAGCCCTCATCTCAGGCTCTTCTCCTTTCTGTCATCTAGAAGGCATCTTTCATTGCTGGGGTTCCTTGTGAAGGCTGAAATTTGGTGACCTCTCGTATCATCACAATCTCGAGGGGTGATTACTGAGAAATCCTTGGAATCTATCCTGATCACATTTGCTATTAGATTTATAACTGAAGGGTGTTTAATCTCAGTATGTGACCCATGTTTAACATATATTAATTCTCAATGTTACAAATAAATTTTATATTTATTTTGATTATATTACTGTTCTAACTTGTACAGTAAATTATTATTGCTCGTTTAAATGGTATCTTGAGGCTTTATTCTCTTAATAAGTCCCTTTTTTGTCTATTTTGAAAACAAAAGGTTACTTGTCCCTTACCAGATTATAACATAAAATTAGTGGTATTGTTCGGGATCACATCGGACAAATTTGATACCTTTTTCAGAAAGATGGCATAGGTTTGAAAAGCTTGCTTCTGTGCTGGACTTGTGGTTGGACCTGGAAATGGAGGGAAGATGGGTTTATGTATATGCTCATTAATGGATAAACAAAACTGGGGAATATATTTACTTTCCAGCATGATCCTGTCAATAACGACTCTCATACTCTTGCATTTTCTCCACAGCTACGATTTTTTTTGGTGTGTATCTAATTCTTTTTTGAAAAGTCACAATAAACCTTTATTTAACCTGAACCACTTCTTTGACTTTAAGGTTTGGGCCATCAATTCAACTGCCTCCCACCCACTTCTCTTGCCACCCCCTCCTTACTCCACATAATTTGTTTTATGTTGTTCTCACATAAGGGATACATAGAAATATAGAAAATAGGTCCAGGAATAGGCCATTTGGCCCTTCAAGCCTGCACCACCATCCAATATGGTCATGACCAACACAATCAGCAATGATCATATTGAATGGTGGTACATGCTCGAAGGGCCGAATGGCCGATTCCTGCACCTATTTTCTGTTTCTATGGCTGATCATTTAATCTCAGTATCCCTTTCCCACCCTCTCCCCGTACCCCTTGATTCCTTTAGCTGTGAGGGCCACGTCCAGCTCCCTCTTGAATATATCTAATGAACTGGCCTGTGGGAGAGAATTCCACAGGTTCACAACTCTCTGAGCGAAGAAATTTTTCCTCATCTCAGTCCTGAACAGCTTACCCCTTATTCTTAGACAGTGAGCCCCAGTTCTGGGCTTCCCCAACATGGAGAACATTCTTCCCATATCTAGCCTGTCCAGTCCCATCAGGATTTTATATGTTTCTATGAGATCTCCCTTCATTCTTTTAAATTCCAGCGAACACAAGCCCAGTTAATCCAGTCAATCTTCATATGTCAGTCCTGCCATCCCAGGAATCAGTCTGGTGAACCTTCACTGGACTCCCTCAATAGCAAAAATGTCCTTCCTCAGACTAGGGGATCAAAAGTACACATATTATTCAAACTGTGGCCTCACCAAGGCCCTGTATAACTGCAGCAAGACATCCTTACTCCAATATTCAAATCCTCTCGCTATGAAGGAGAGCATGCCATTAGCCTTCCTCATTGCTCTCTACAACTGCATGCTAACCTTCAGTGACTGTTCGGCCATGACACCAGGTCTCATTGCACCTCACCATTGCCTAAACTGACACCATCAGACAATAATCTGCCTTCCTGTTTTTGCGACCAAAGTGGATAACCTCACATTTATCCACATTATTTTGCATTTGCCTGTATTTGCCCACTCAGCCAGTCTGTCCAAGTCAACCTACAGCCTCTTAGCATCCTCCTGAGAGCACCCACTGCCACCCAGCTTAGTGTCAGCTGCAAATTTGGAGATATTGTATTCAATTCCTTCATCCAAATCGCTAACGTATATTTTGATTAGCTGAGGTCCCAGTACTGAACACTGCAGCACCCCCTGCCACTCTGAAAAGGACCCGTTTATTCCAATTCTCTGCTTCCTGACTGCCAACCAGTTCTCTATCCATGTCAATACATTACCTTGATACCATGTGCTTTAATTTTCCTTTCTAATATCTTGTGTTGAACCTTGTCAAAGCCTTTTGAGAGTCCAGATACACAACATCTATTGATTCACCCTTGTCCACCCTTGAGGTGACATCCTCAAAAACTTCCAGAAGATTTGTCAAGCATGATTTCCCCTTAGTGAATCCATGCTGACTACGACCAGTTCTGTTACCGTGTTCCAGATGCTCAGTTATTACAACCTTAATAATCAACTCCTGCATTTTCTACCACCAATGTCAGGCAAACTGGCCTATAATTCCCCATGTAGTCTGAAAACCTGCCATAGAAATAATAACTTGTGTTTATACAGTCTGCTTAATAACAATTTTGTATAAATATAAATCAATTTAGACACAACTAAACGGCCAAATCTGCTTCACTAGACTGTTATAAAGAACAGTTTGACATTCAGCCACATAAAACAATGTTAACATTGCTTAAAAAGACATTTTGTCAAAGCTTTTCATCATACACTCATCAGGACAATTCACAAGAAATACCAATTTAAGGGGAATTCAACATTTATACTGAATGAAAGGAGAGTGCTGATTGGTTGGTAACGGGACTCTTCATGGTGTTGCCTTGGAGAACCGTGCAGTATGAAAGATAGCTCTCCCTTTGAATTGGTATTCTTGCAAACTGTCCTGCTAAGTGCAAGATGAAAAGCTTCCACAAAATATATCCTTTTCCAGCAATACTCACATTTTACTAACAAACAACTAAATGCAATATTTGAAACAAGAACAGAAATTGCTGGAAAAGCTCAGCAGATCTGGTAGCATCTGTGGAGAGAAATAGAATTAACGTTTTTGGGGCCAGTGACCCTAAGGCCTTTGGCCAAAACATTAACTCAGATTTCTCGCCATAGAGGCTGCCAGACCTACCCGGTTTTTCCAGCAATTTCTGTTTCATGTTTCTGATTTCTGACATTGGTGGTGGGGAAAATGCTGGAGTCAATTATTAAGGTTGTAATAATCCGCAGTTCTTTTGGTTTTTTAAATGCAATATTAGTTCAGATGATAAAAAGATTGTCAGAGGCAAGTGTTAGTGAGAGGTGGAGTGTTGGAGACGTTTATGGAGGAAATTCCAGAGCATAGAGCCTAGCTAGCAAAAACAGTGAAGTAACCAAAATTAGAATTCTCAAGAGGTCAGAATTAGATGAGTTCCCAAGGCTTGGAGGATTATGGGGATGGAGGAACTACAGAGGTAGGGACAATGGGCCCTGGAGGACATTAAATGTAAAAAATCGAGTAGAGGCCTCATTTGACCAGGAACTCATGTAGAATAGCAAGAACAAGAGTGAAGGATTAACAGAACTTGAGACAATTTGAGACCTCAAATTTACAGACGAAAGAATGTGGGAGATCAGCCAGGAATAAATAAGTCTACGAGGAACACAAAGGACATAGCATAGTTCATGGGTCTTACAAACTGAAGACTTCTGCTTCACTACTAGTTTCACCCCTAGCCAAGCTACTGGGGCATAGCATCATTCTGGCAGATAACCGACAATGTGCAGAAGTACCCAGATCTATCCCATCCAAATAAACAGGACAAATCCAATCTAGTCCAGTCAATTACTGCCGAATGATAAGAAAAGTGACAGAAGTTGTCAACATTCTGTCAAGCAGCACTTCCTCAGCGGTAACCTACTCATCCATGCTCAGTTTGGATTTCATCAAGGCCACTTCGCTCCAGACATTGTTACGTTCTTCGCTGAAACTAACTTTTTTTCAAAAAATAAGACATTTGAAGTCCTAGTTATCTCCTCAAAGAATGAAGCCTCGAGATTCCTTGTTCGAGTTAAATTACATTTTCTGTACAAGACTATAACAAGCAGTAAGTGTCATCTTATATATTCTACTAAACTCAAACACAGAATCAACATAAGTTAAACATGAATTAACAGGCAACTTGTAATGTATTACACACTAGATATTGCACATTAATTGGCAGATACAGCTTGGACAAATCTTACGAATTGGCTGAGCAATTTAACCAGCAAATACATCATCAATCTCAGTCAATGTTCATCGGAACTGTCTTAATCACTTCGTCCTTGTCAAAATGGAGCCAAAAGAAAACCTGAAATACCTTCCTTTCTGGTTATTGTTTATTGATGACTCAATCTTACAGCTTCTTCCACACCCTGGACTTGCAGGTATTCCCTATACATGTGAATAGATTGTTTTTCAACCTATTCAGAGATATTATGGCATACCTCTGGAACAGCTGGGACCCGAATGTGGGCCTCCTAATTCAGAGGCAGTGACATAGCACTGCACCACACGTGACCCACTCCCTGTCAACCATTTTATAAACATGTAAATTACATTTTTAAAAACTAATTTATTGGATGGCGGTGGGGGTGGGGAGGTCACTGACTAGGCCAGCATTTATTGCCCATCCCTAATTGCCCAGAGGGCAGTTAAGAGTCCACCCATTGTTGTGGGTCTGGAGTCACATGTAGGCCAGACCAGTAAGGATGGCAGTTTCCTTCCCTAAAGGACATTAGTGAACCAGATGGGTTTTTCCCAACAATCAACAATGGATTTATGGTCATCATTAGACTCTTAATTCCAGCTGTTTATTGAATTCAAATTCCTCCATCTGTTTTGGCAGGATTTGAACCCAGGTCCCCAGGATATTACCTAGGATTACTGGGATATTACTAAACAGATATGTTATTCCTTAACTCTGGTCTGGGTTGGATTTGAACCTGACCCTCCGCTGGTCAAGAGGTAGAACACTACCACTGCACTGGTCACTTCCTGGATATTTTCTAATCAACCAGTTCAGATGTTGTTACATACTTCTGGAGCAGGTAGGACTTGAACCCAGGTCTCTTAGCTAAGCGGTACGATCGGTAGCACTACACCAAAAGCACCCCAATCCCCCGTGCGCTGACAATTAATAACTATTTGTTGTTTGATGTTAGCCTTAAATAAAGACATTAACAAACTTAATGTGATTAACCAAACATTAGAAGATTCCCCTTTATTCTTCAACTTCAAACTTTGACAATCCTTCCGCAAATAATCAAATGTGATTTTTTTCATCTACGTCACACATTGACTGTGTTACAATCTTTAACAGATCCTATATTCTTCATTTTCCACATGCATAAAGTTACAAAGCGATTAAATTAAAAATTATGCAATATTCCATGTTCTCATCATAACACAAGATGTCCCTTGTCAAGGTCGTCTAATAATTTCTTAGAGCAAGCATTTCTCCTTGAAAACAGTCTGACAAATGCTGACTTACATTAACCCATTTTATTTTCAAAACCATTTCTCTTTCCAACACTGGCTCCACACTAGCAGGGTCAATTCCCAACCTTTTCCCTGTAACATCTACTGCCAAAAGAATATTGTCACAAAGAGAATGAATATCTATGCATTATAACTGTACATAGGTTTTTTTTTCTCAGGTTTCCCTTGTAATAAGGTTTCTTTCAGAATACTGGATAAGTAAACCCTCATATCTACTGCTTCCACAAATGCCAGTGTCTATTTTCTTGGCCACCCCGGCAAATACGTAACATTTACTACTCTTTAACACCAAGAATATAATAAATGCTACAATAGTAGAATATCCAGCTGGCAGAATGGTATGTGAAATATTACTGAAAATAACTAACTTCATTACAAAATAGTATTTCCCTTCACTACTAAAACGCCTGCTGATCAAAATCCAGGTAGTCCTGGGGATCATTTTTCTGTTATGGTTCCCCAATTCCAAGCTGTTGTCTCATTCCCGTTCATTCTGATTCTCCTTTTGTGTTGACACTTCTAACCTCTGTCTGGGAAGTCTTGTGTTGCTGCCATTACAGAGCCCTCCATTCTTTGTGTTGATGCTCAATATCCTGTTTGAGCCACAAAGCCTGCTAGAAATTATCTTTTTTTGCAGAAATTTTTAAGACTTCTGACCAATATTCCCTGTAATTTTTCTGCCACTGCATAGCCCTCCAAGGTCCAAGCAGCTTCTGAAGTCGAAGGTATTTATCAACATGTAATTTGACATTTGTGGAGCTTCCCAGCAGCCATGCAGCTTAGAGGAAATGTTGCTTCTGACAGGTTCCTAATATATGTTAATAATAATAATAATGATAATCTGGAAACAATTATTTGGGATAGGTTTATGGAAAAAAATAGAGATTGATTTGAAAGAGTTGATCAGCATAGAATTTTTTAGTTCAAGATTGAGTCTAACTAACTTGGTGGAATTTTTTGAAGAGGGTTGATGAGGGGAAGGCTATTGATGTGGCTTACACGGACTTTCAAAAGACATTTGAGATGGTGTCACACAATAGATTTGTGAGGAACATTACAGCTGGTGGAATAAAAGGGATAGTACCAGTGTGGATACAAAATGGCTTTGTGTGGTAGGAGCCCAACAGTACTGCTTAATGGGTAGTTTTCAGCATGGAAGTAAGTTCATAGTAGCATTCCCCAGGGAACATTGCTTTTGAAAATACAAGAAATGGGTGAATCACACAAGCCAGCTCAGCCATTCGATATGATCATAATTGATCTTCAGCTTCCATTTTCCGATTCAGTCCCTGAAGGCTTTGATTCTCTGCGAGATATATTACCTGTTAAACTCAGCTTCAGGTGTATTCAAGCAAAAGCATTCACACCTTCTAAGGGTTCCAAAGATTCACAACATTCTGAGTGAATAAATTTCTCATCTCAGTTCTAAATTAGTAGCTTTTTTTCCTTTAAGAAGAGATAGTTTTGGCCTTTGGAGGCCAATCAACTCATCCCAGAACATTTCTGGAGGTTGTCAGGATAGCTATCTTCTAAACAAGCTGTTCAGAGATGTTATAGAGAGCCTCCCTAGTTCCTCAGGATAGCATCCTAGGCTTGACTATCTTCAGCTGTTTCATTAATATTTTTCTTCTCAATGTAAGGTCAGAAGCAAAGTTGTTTCCTAATGATAGCTCATTTTACAATGCTGCTCACAACTCCCCAAATGCTGAAACAATCCATGCAGCAGGACCTGGACAACTTTCAGACCTGGGCTGATATGCACCACCTTGTCTTGAAATAACATTAACACAGAATCACAAAATTGTTACAGATCAAAGGAAACCATTTGGTCCAAAGTGCCTAGACTGAGTCTATTACCAGTGTCAATCTCCTGCCTTTCCCTTATATCCCTGCATACCACTTCTATCCAAATAACCATCCAAAGCCCTCTTGAATGACTTAATTGAACCAACCTCCACTGCATTTCAAGGCAGTGCGCTCCATTTCCTAACCACTCACTGTGAGAAAAAGTTTTTCTCACATCACCCTTGCTTTCTTACATTGCCCTTCATCATTGCATCCCCCACTATTGACATCCTGGACCAGCCATTGACCAGAAACTTAATTAGACCAGTCACATACACACTGTGGCTGTAAAGGAGTTTTACACTGTCTGGAATTTATAAAAATGAGGCATAATTGCATTCAATATATAAGATTCATAAGTGGCTTGACAGGGTGGAAACAGAAAGGTCGTTTCCCCTGACATGGTAATGCAGTACATTGTCACATGGTGGTAACAGATGGTGTGTGCCATCTACAAGATACACTGCAACAAATAACACTGTCCAAACTCAATCTTCATCACCTGGAAAGCAAAGATTAGCATGTGCATGGAAAAACCACCATGTGTAATTTTCCCTTCGAGGCATATAACATGTGAATTGGAAGTAAATTGCTGTTCTTTCAGAGACAACAAGGTGTGGAGCTGGATGAACACAGCAGGCCAAGCAGCATCATAGGAGCAGGAAAGCGTGACGTTTCGGGCCTAGACCCTTCATCAGAAATGGGGGAGGGGAAGAGGGTTCTGAAATAAATAGGGAGAGAGGGGGAGGCGGATAGAGGAGAGGATAGGTGGAGAGGAGGCAGACAAGTCAAAGAGGCGGAGATGGAGCCAATAAAGGTGAGTGTAGGTGGGGGGGTAGGGAGGAGATAGGTCAGTCCAGGGAGGACGGACAGGTCAAGGGGGCGGGATGAGGTTAGTAGGTAGGAGATGGGGGTGGGGCTTGAGGTGGGAGGAGGGGATAGGTGAGAGGAAGGACAGGTTAGGGAGGCGGAGATGAGCTGGGCTGGTTTTGGGATGCGGTTGGGGGAGGGGAGATTTTGAAGCTTGTGAAATCCACATTGATACCATTGGGCTGCAGGGTTCCCAGGGTGAATATGATTTGCTGTTCCTGTAGCCTTCGGGTGCCATCATTGTGGCATTGCAGGAGGCCCAGGATGGACATGTCGTCTGAGGAATGGGAGGGGGAGTTGAAATGGTTCGCGACTGGGAGGTGCAGTTGTTTGTTGCGAACTGAGCGGAGGCGTTCTGCAAAGCGGTCCCCAAGCCTCCGCTTGGTTTCCCCGATGTAGAGGAGGCCACAACGGGAACAGTGGATGCAGTATACCACATTGGCAGATGTGCAGGTGATGTGGAAAGTCTTCTTGGGGCCTGGGATTGGGGTGAGGGAGGAGGTATGGGGGCAGGTGTAGCACTTCCTGCGGTTGCAGGGAAAAGTGCCAGGTGTGCTGGGGCTGGAGGGGAGTGTGGAGCGGACAAGGGAGTCACGGAGGGAGTGGTCCCTCTGGAAAGCAGACAAGGGTGGGGAGGGAAAAATGTCTTTGGTGGTGGGGTCGGATTGCAGATGGCGGAAGTGTCGGAGGATGATGCGTTGGATCCGGAGGTTGGTGTGGTGGTACGTGAGGACGAGGGGGATTCTTTTTTGGTTATTATTGCGGGGACGGGGTGTGAGGAATGAGTTGCGGGAAGTGCGGGAGACACGGTCGAGGCCGTTCTCAACCACTGCGGGGGGGAAGTTACCTGGAATACACCTCCTCCCACCCACCTTCCAGTAAAAATGCCATCCCCTATTCCCAATTCTTTCGCCTCCGCCACATGTGCTCCCAGGATGAGGCATTCCATTCCCGCACATCTCAGAGGTCCTCATTCTTCAAGGACCGCAACTTCCCCCCTGCAGTGGTCGAGAACGCCCTCGACCGTGTCTCCTGCAATGCCACAGTGATGCCACCCGAAGGCTGCAGGAACAGCAAATCAGATTCAGCCTGGGAACCCTGCAGCCCAATGGTATCAATGTGGATTTCACAAGCTTCAAAATCTCCCCTCCCCCAACCGCATCCCAAAACCAGCCCAGCTTGTCCCCGCCTCCCTAACCTGTTTTTCCTCTCACCTCAAGCCACACCCCCATCTCCTATCTACTAACATCATCCCACCCCCTAGACCTGTCCGTCCTCCCTGGACTGACCTATCTCCTCCCTACCCCCCCCACCTACACTCACCTTTACTGGCTCCATCCCCGCCTCTTCGACTTGTCTGCCTCCTCTCCACCTATCCTCTCCTCTATCCGCCTCCCCCTCTCTCCCTATTTATTTTCCCCTCCCCCATTTCTGATGAAGGATCTAGGCCCGAAACGTCAAGTTTTCCTGCTTGGCCTGCTGTGTTCATCCAGCCCTATGCCTTGTTATCTTGGATTCTCCAGCATCTGCAGTACCTTTTATCTCAGAAATGGCCAGCTTATTTCAGGGTCAAATACGTTACCAAGATTGTGATCTTTTGAGTTATAGGGAAGGACGAATAGGCTGGAGTTATTTTCCCTGCAGTGTTGGAGGCTGAGGGGTGACCTTATAGATGTTTATAAAATAAAGGGGCATGGATAGGGTAAATAGACAAGATCTCTTCCCCAGGGTGGGAGAAGTCCAAAACTAGACGGCCTAGGTTTAAGGCAAGGGGGTAAAAGATTTAAAACGAACCTAAGGGACAACGTTTTCACACAAAGGATGGTGCGTGTATGGAATGAGTTGCCAGAGGTGATGATGGAGGCTGGAACAATAACAATATTTAAAAGGCATCTAGATGGGTATGTGAATAGGAAGGGTTTAGAGGGACATGAGCCAAGTGCTGGCAAATAGGACTAGATTTATCTGGGATATCTGGTCAGTATCCTAGACCAAAGGGTCTGTTTCCGTGCTTTACACCTCTAGGACTATGATTTGTCAGGGACAGCGATGAAATCAGTGGCTGGAGAACTGAATTTGGAGCATGAAACAATTAAAGTGGCTTTGATTTTTCCCAATGCTTAATTAGAAAAAATTTCTGCTCATGCAGTACTGGCTGTCTGTAAACGCAGGTGAGGAATTAAGGAAGATGGTTGTGTGATAGAGCTGGGCATTGTCAATGTATAAGTGAAAACTAATGGTGTGTTGTAAGGCCAAGGGAAGCAGCTGAGACAACTGATCAAATGTCTCAATCTTAGCAACTATCAAACCTCCTTGCTTTTGCGTTTAGACATGAAGGAGGTGGACACAGAGAAAGGAGTTTAGGAATATAGTTGTAGAAAATAAGTGGGGCTATCTTTTCATTCCTTGATGTCCTCAGTGTAGTATAGTGAACTGTTGAAGCAGAGAACTGTAGGACCTGATGACGCTTCACAAACTCCGTTCTGTCACAATAAAAGGCAGTGAGTCTCCAAACCCAGTTCAAGTACATTGGTCCAAATTCTGCAGTGAGCAGAAGCTACACGACTGAAGTTTTCAAAGTGCAGTTAGCCCTTGCAAGCATTGAGTGCCAAACCGTGGTATGGGCTAAGGTATTGTATAAGGAGAGATGCTGATGTGTCTGAACCTTGTTTGACGTTAGGACTCTCTGCAGTGTATATGGCATTCTTTAAATTGTGGGGATCCAAGGTGCCTGAATCCCATTTGAGGCCTGGGACTATGGAACAAGTTCCTCAGGCCCATCCCCAGGCCACCGACCCCAGACTCGGGCCTCAGCCTATGGCCCACTCCCAGGTTTAGGCAGAGTCCCCGGGCCTGATCACAATCCTAATCCCGAGCCCCAGCCCCAGCCCCGGGCTCAATTCGGAATCCCAGCCGTAGCCCCAGGCTCCGGCTCGGGCTCGGAATCGAGCCTAGGCCCAAGGCCTACCCGCACTCCCTCAGCCTGCCGCCAGGGGCACTTCGAGAAACCCCGTCGGTGCGGAGCGCTCGCAACATCCCCTCCCCCACCGTGTTCATCCGCCTGGAGAAAGTAGTGCGAGTACCGTTTGTGAAGGAGAGGCGAGCGGGCCCGGGGCGGTCAAGGCGGGGGGCACGGCCGGGGGGAGAGTGTCCAGACTGAGCTGCTGTTGACGGTCAGGAGTCGGCGTTGCCAGAGGGTGTGTGAGGGGGACGGGGGAGCCCCGCTGCCCCTGTAGGTGGGGGGAGGGCAGAGAGCGGGGACCGGAAGTAGCCGTGTGGGCAGGGTATAAATAGGCGCGACCCGCGGCGAGCGCTTCCTTTCGGTGAGGAGGCGGCGGCGGGTGCAGAAGATGTCGTGTGGCTCTGCGGATTACAGGTGAGGCTTGGGGCCTACAGGAGGTGGCGGGATGGGACGAAGATTGAGAATAATAAACCCGATCACCCTCGGCTCTGGGGCCCAGGCCGGTCGGGAGCGGATTCCCGCTATTAAACTCCATCTCCGTTGGACCGAGTGCTTGGGGGAGGACAGTGTCGTCGTCGCTACCCCTGGGGGAGGGGGAGCTGCCGCGAGTAGCGCCCGGTATCCACACGACCCTTGCCCAGCCGGTCCCCTCTGGTCTTTGTTGTCTTGTTTATGAGGGGGTGGGGGCGGATGGAGTGGTTGATGTCCTTGTCTCCCTTCCCTTCTTCCCCTCCATCTTCCACCGACCTCCCCCCCCCCCCCCCCCCCCCCCCCCGGTAAGAGTGTGGGAGGCTCCCCTTCGGCCGCTCTCCTCTGCCGCACGAGGTCGGGGTGGCGGACACGTGGACGGGAGGTGCCTGCAGCCAGGCCTCGGTTCCACCATTCAACCCTACAAATAGACTGTTGGGGAGTTCAAGCATTTAGTTCGGATCCCTGTCCGAACCTGATTCCTTCAGCCGAGCAGGGCGTCTAGTTATTGTGTTCCTCACCCCACCTCTGGGTGAGAGGTGGAAGGGCAGCAATCCAGTGAGGGAGTTACCTGGCTAAACCAGGGACTGTTTAGGACAGAACTATTAGAGTGGAAACAGATTTTGGAACGCACAATATCTAATTTAGAAATCTTTCTATTGTGGCTTTGCAGCTCTAAAGAACATGGCCCAGATGGCATGGACCCAGATGGTGTTATTGAAGTGAGTAAAAGTGTTCAGCATGGTGTTCTCTTCTGAAGCTTTCTTTTTGCCTGGATTAATTTAATGTTCTTGTTTCATTCCCCCAGAGCAACTGGAATGAAATTGTTGATAACTTTGATGACATGAATCTGAAGGAGACTCTCCTTAGGGGAATTTATGCCTATGGATTTGAAAAACCTTCTGCCATTCAGCAGAGGGCAATTATGCCATGTATTAAAGGTGAATGTTACTAAATATAAAGCTGCTTTTTATTAGAGCAAATTTTACTGTGTTAGTGGTTTGGTGTTTGACTTGTTATGCTAAGCTCAGATAGAACTTTTTCTATTTTTGTAATAAAAGTGTATTCTCTAGACTTGATATGCAGATTCTTCCTCCGTTTTTGCCTCAGGCGAAATGATGGCTTCTATCTTTTCGGGTCTCGTATGTAATGAAGGGAAACTTCTTTAATGATCACTTGGTTTTTTTGAGTTATTTTTGAGCATTGGGACCCTTACTGAGTGAATATCTGTTTCAATAATTATGCTGCCATATCTGTTTGGAAGGCCACTGCTCCTGCTAGCTTTCTGTTAGAGCCTTAGACCTGTTGCTTAAAAGTTTAAGGGTAATTCGGTGTAATGCTTAAATTGAACTGAAGAATTTACTTTTTCATTTGGCTTTTTTTGTAAAGGTAACATGATTTCTCATTGGTTCAGGTTTTGATGTCATTGCCCAAGCACAGTCTGGAACTGGTAAAACAGCCACATTTGCAATCTCGATCCTGCAACAGCTGGAGCTGGATATGAAAGAATCTCAGGCTTTGGTCCTGGCCCCTACCAGAGAACTGGCTCAGCAGGTAAAAAGTGCTTTATCAAATGAGGTTTGAGCGCAATACCTTACTGCAATGTTTATTCTAGGACCATTGGATAGAATCTTCTGCATTTACAACTTCAATTTGAGCCTGCACTGTTGTGCTTTTGCAATCATATGTTTAAATTTTTGTACTCCGAACACGAAGCCAAACAGTGGGGGTTGTTTAGCTCATTTGGCTGGTTTGCAATGCAGAGGAATGCCATTTGTGTTCAGTACCCATATTAGATAAGGGTACCAAGCAGGATGATACTCAACCATTCTGTTTACCTGAAGCATGGTGACCCTCCGATTAAACCAGCACCAGATCTCTCGAACAGCTTTACCCAAAACCTGTTAGAGATAGTAGGAACTGCCGATGCTGGAGAGTCTGAGATAACAAGGTGTAGAACTGGATGAACACAGCAGGCCAAGCAGCATCAGAGGAGCAGGAAGGCTGACGTTTCAGGTCTAGACCTGATGCTGCTTGGCCTGCTGTGTTCATCCAGCTCTACACCTTGTTATCTTTTTACCCAAGATGTGTTTGCTTTGGTATTGTTAAATTACAGATGTCTTCCTCTGATCACTTCATACTTCACATCTCCCTTGGATGGTCGTTCATTACTTTTTCTTTGAAACAAATTATTCTGCCTTTTATAGAG
>JAHRHZ010000288.1:13120803-13132398 GCA_024137785.1 Ginglymostoma cirratum | reverse complement strand
GCAGGCCAAGCAGCATCATAGGAGCAGGAAAGCTTGATGTTTGAGGCTTTGAAGGGTCTAGGCCTGAAACGTCAAGCTTTCCTGCTCCTATGATGCTGCTTGGCCTGCTGTGTTTATCCAGCTCTACACTTTGTTATCTCTGATTCTTCATCTGCAGTTCCTATTATCTCTCTATTCTGCCTTTAAATTTAGTCTTAGTTTGCAAGTTTAGTTATAGAAGTCTCTTCCTTTTAAATAAGTTGTAAATATACTGGCCAAATTGTAGAGGAGCAGCTTTCATGTAATTGTCAATCTGTCTAAAGGTTACCATGACTTTCAGAAAGTGCTTGCTGTCTGCCCACGTGGACAGTATCTATGGACTCGCCATCCGCCATCTGTATCATGGTGTTTTTCTTCAGTGGAATGTGTGACTTGAATTTGACAGTTTTGAGTTTTGAGCAGATGAGTTACTTGAGCAATTCTTTATCAATTCAGATGCCAAAAATCAATAGAAAATGGGTACTTCCTAAAGTTGGAAAACCAAATACAAAAGTCCAAGCTGAGCCTTCACTACATTGATGCACAAGGAAGAAAGTTATCCAGAAGACAATAGAATGCTATTTTGTATCTGCAGAACAATAAAGTAGGGAGTAGTCAGGTCCCAAGTTTGACTAAATGGTCGAAAATCTATTCGCACTGGAGGCTTTGTGGTCTAGATTTACAGAATGATACTTGGCATCCTAAATTATACCACCTTGGCAGAGTTAGCTTTAAGATGCAGGATTTGGAGGTTCTGCACACTGACCCTGACTCCCCAGAACCTGTCCTCCATCTGCAAGACATGTCTGGCGTGTGATGGAATACTCTTCATTTGCCTAGATGGGTGCAACTTGAACAACACTAAAGCTTGACCCCATCCAGGACAGAGTAGCACACCCACAAGCAAAGATCTTGTCGACTGCATCTTCTAAATAAGAAGGGCAGCAGATGCATGGAAACACCATCTGCAATCCTAATCTTTCTAATGATGCTTCAACATTTGGTGTTATTGAAGAAGATTCGCAGGAAGTGAAATATCCAAAGGGCTTCAGACAGGATTTTTCAAAAAAAGGGGCCTGGGTTGAAAAAGATGCAGGATTCTGTGCTCCAGACATGTTTTTAAAAAAAAATCAGTGGCTAACTAAATCTCTCATCTTCATGTACATTCATTTGTACCTTGTACATGTTCTGTAGTATTACAATAGGTAAATAGTCAGTGCTTTGGCATTGTATTTAAAACAATCAATTTTTGCACAGTGTAGTCTCTTAATAAAAGGGTTGAGTGAATCTCTACCTCTTTTAGATCCAGAAGGTAATCCTGGCCCTGGGGGATTACATGGGTGCTACTTGCCATGCCTGCATTGGTGGCACTAATGTACGAAGTGAGATGCAGAAGCTGAACGCAGAAGCTCCCAACATTGTTGTAGGAACTCCAGGGCGAGTGTTCGACATGTTGAACAGGGGATATATATGTGAGTACTAATCTTAAAATCCAAAGCACAGAGTGGAATGATGCTTTTACCATCTTTCGGGACTGACCTGAAATGGAGACAAACTTCTGAACTGATCGCTCTGTAGTATATTTGGGTATTCATGTTTAAACTAATAAACAGACTTGGAATTGGGTCTAAAATTACTTGGAATCTGAGGTTTAGAATTCAGATTAGTCATGTTTTTGTTGATCAGAGTCTTGCAATTGATTGCTGTGTAGGATCATCAATGCACCAGTTTGTTGAAGCTTCAAAGATAGTGCTGTAACTTGGTTCAAATAATTATTACAGCTTCTAGGTGGATCAAGATGTTTGTTCTAGACGAAGCAGATGAAATGTTGAGTCGTGGATTCAAAGATCAAATCTACGAGATTTTTCAGAAACTGAGCACAAATATTCAGGTATGCTGGTTTGTTTTCAAATGGGGAGGGAATCTGAATACGTGACTTCAAGTATGTAGTACACTGGCAGCATTATCCTGTCCAACATTTATGGTGTTGCCAACTTCTTCTTAAGCACTCTGCTAAAATTACAAAATTCGGATACCTGACTTTTGTAATAATGCTAGTAGAGTACACCGAGGAAGAAGAACAATGCACAGCATTGCAAATGAGACCAGGATGGACCGCTTTCTTAATGTCTGGTGTCCTTTGTCTCAAGATTCTGTGCTACATTCTTTGAGCAACTGGTTGATCCTGTGTTGCAGGTTGGAATTTCAAGCTAAAGTAAAATGGTCTTTATATTTGGCAGAAAATGTTTATAGTGTGCACAGTGTACAACTGAGAGTTCTAATGAGGGCCATTGGTAGAAGGACAGGCTGCACTGCTAAATGACCTTTTCTGTTTAGGTGGTTCTGTTGTCTGCTACCATGCCCAGTGATGTCTTGGAGGTCACCAAAAAGTTTATGCGTGATCCAATCCGTATCCTTGTGAAAAAAGAGGAGCTCACGCTTGAGGGTATCAAGCAATTTTACATCAATGTGGAGAGAGAGGTATGTTGAACATACTTTGCATCTCCTTTTTACTGCAACACCAGAACGTTATTTGAAATTGATCCGTTACTGAAGACTTGTTTCACACTCAGAATTCTGTTGTGACAGGAATGGAAGTTGGACACTCTTTGTGACTTGTATGAAACTCTAACCATAACACAAGCTGTGATTTTCCTTAACACGAGGAGGAAGGTTGATTGGCTAACTGAAAAAATGCATGCAAGGGACTTTACTGTTTCTGCATTGGTAAGATTTATGTACTGTTTTGACTTTTATTTTTTGAAGTTTCTCCACTGGAGTACATAAAGTTCCTAATTCACTCTTGTACCTTGCTGAAGTGGCAGTTTTAATCTAGTCAGTCATAGAGACGCAGCACAAACAGACCTTTGATCCAACTTGATGTCGACCAAGTTTCCCCAACTAAACTAGACCCACTTACCTGCATTTGGCCAATATCACTCCAAACATTGGAGCCTTTACCCTATATGGGGAACTGTAATTTTTAAAGGAGCTTGTCTTTCATTCACAGACTGGCTTCTTCTCTCCGATCAGCTCACTGATGTGAGAAAGAAAATGGTGGTAATGATTGCCAAGGCAGTAGGCACAGTGGGGTGTGGATTGAGTGACTGGTGAGAAATTGGCTGGGTAGTGGGGTGAGGAAGAACAGCAGAAGTAATATATTGAAATTGGACTAGACAAACAATTGTTTTAGACACTTGATATCATGTTTATAAATGAAGTATTTTTCTACGACTATTGATTACAGCATGGTGACATGGATCAGAAAGAACGTGATGTGATTATGAGGGAATTCCGTTCAGGATCTAGCCGTGTACTTATCACTACTGACTTACTGGTATGTAAACTGACATTTTAGAAGATAGCACTTTGCTTTTATTATGGGATTCTTGTTCAGTGCAAGTAGTTGCAATTAGATTTTCAGTATCTGCTGTATGTGATCGTACAGATAATTGCACATGTTGAGTTATGTCTTAAAATTGTCATGTCACTCTGTTCTTAATGCTCCACTACCTTGGTCCAGGGAGGAAGAAGGAGGGAAATCATAATGCTACTCATGTAGCACGGGTCTTTGTGCAAAAGGATTTTTGTACATAAAAATTGATTTTTATATAAAACTTTAATATACTAACTAGACTGTTTCCCTTAAAGGCTCGTGGCATCGATGTGCAGCAGGTGTCTCTAGTTATTAACTATGACTTGCCTACAAATCGTGAGAACTACATTCACAGGTTAGTGCTCTTCACATCCACCAAAGTGAACAAGCTTAAGCATCCCATTAAAGCAGACTCTAGTTATGTTGTCCCAGTGGTGGTGGTCTGCTGAATAATGCAGGTGTGCTTAGTTGAGGTTCCATGTGTCAGAAGTTTAATTTTTGAATGGGGAATCAGGAAAGAATTTAATAGTACACGTTGAGGTTTTGAGGATGTACTTTCAATAGACTGAATGTTTGATTTAAATATTTACACAGAATTGGTCGTGGTGGTCGCTTTGGAAGGAAAGGCGTTGCTATTAACTTTGTTACTGAAGAAGATAAAAGAATTCTTCGTGATATTGAGACATTCTACAATACAACTGTGGAAGAGATGCCGATGAATGTGGCTGACCTGATCTAATGATGGCATGAGAATTTGCATTTGCAGCTGCTGAATTATCAGACTATATGGTGCGTTGTGCTGCTTCACGAGTTGTTGAATCTCTTCTCCCATGTGCAGACAGGATCAGAAATCCAGCATTGTGATAAGTGACTTGAGGAACGCCATCCTTTTGCAGTGTTGACTGCTGGGGTGGGGAGTTTAAGTCATGGGGTGTTTAAACCTATATGCCCTTCAGTGTTTTGAATGTTCTGTAGTAGCATTTCTGTTTGATATTCTTTATCACTTAATAGTTTACTTATGGACTAAAAAATTCAAGTGCTGTGTTAAATCAGCCAATTATGTCAAACTGGCATATCTACAACTATTTTAAAATGAAGCTTGCCAATCAACTGGTAAATGTATGTGCACTTTTTCTAGAGGTAATCTAACTACATGTATTTGTATTTAATAAAAAGTTTTGAGTTGTGCAAAGATCTATTTGTGCTATGATCTGCACAGTTTTGGCTTCCCAGTAGGTGGTTAAGAAACTTTGTACAAATGTGAGAAATTTGGCATTAGTTTTGAGGGAGGCCAGATGTTGTAACTGCATTCCTGTATTGCATCCTTATTTTTGTAACTTTGTAGTTCTTTTGTTTATTGTACATGGGCTGTTCTAATTTATGCAATCTGTCGCTGTCTTCTATTCTAAATATTTATTTTTGTTTTCTCTAGAAAACAACCTCCTAGGAGATTGTACAGACTCTGCTCAATAGTAAAATACAGATCTTTCAACTTTTAAACCATGTTGATCTAAGATGCTTCTGGAGAGAGTAAATGTAGGAGGAAAAACTACCTGTAAATTTGCAATGGTGGTGCATGTTTGTATGATCTGAGCAATATAAAATGCAGCAAGCCTAAGCAAATGTATTACAGGCTCATTCCTGTGGTGCTTTCAAACTACGAAACACTATTATTGGAGGTTTACACTCAAAACCTACTTTTAAATGGGGTTTCTATAAAATACATAGCTTTATATGCCTGTTACCTTTTTAATTGTAAGGTTTAAGTTGTGCATGCACAGGGGTGGTTCAATATCAAATGCTGGCTGATTTGGAGTTGCAGTGTTCCAGCCCCAGTGAAGCTAACATTCACATTGAACTGAACAAACCTGATGGAACATTGTGCAGGTTTAGATAAGTAACTTGAATTTTGTGTATAAATTTCTGCATTTTCCTTTTTTTGGTATGGCTTCCAAATAATCAGTGCCCTGACTGACTTGAAGCTCTTTGCGACAGTAATGTGTTTTGCACCTATTTTAGATTTATTGAATTTGTATGGTGGAATTTGAGAAGTTAGAATGTAAAGCTATTAAAGTTAATTTCAACATGAAATGTTGACCTCTTGCTAGGGGGAAACAAAAGTTTAAAAATGGTCATTTTGATTGGTCAGTCCTGAAGAGTGGGAGATTGCTTTGCTTTGTTCAATTTCTGGGTATGAATGAAATGGATGACTGGTTTATGCTTTAATTTTGAATGTTAAATCATCTTCCCTGGAATCCAGCAGAAAATTAAGTGTGGAACAAGTCTGGAGGGTAGATAATTGAGTTGGTTAAATTGGGTGTAGCTTGAGCTGTGATGGAGACAAGGTCACCTAGGCTACCCATACATATGCTATTGTGTAATCAAAAGTACTGTATTTGGAATGCTCCATTTTAATAAACAGGTAATTGTTTAAGGTGGGAACTTGATAATGTTCCTATTGCTCTCAGCAGGGCAGATGCTGATTCTTGAATTGTAGAGGTTGGTCTACCCCTACCTCACTTCAATCCAGCTAGTTGCTGTCTTTAGCTTTCTTTACTGATCTGATAAGTAGAATGAAGAGTCCTTACCTGGTCTGACCTACTTGTGACTCCAGACCCACAACAGTGTGGTTGACTTGACTGCCCGTTAGGCAATAAATGCTGCCTATCTCTAGCTAGCGCCAACACCAGCCTGTGATGTGTTTTTTTTTTAAAAATTCATTTGTTGGCCAGGCACTTTGCCAGTCATAATTAGTGATGAGATTTAGAATGGCTGGCCTCAGGATTACTGGTTCATGAGCAATTGCTATTCCTACTTAATTTTTGACTCTGCATCATTAATACTCTAGAGAATAAAGTGTTTCTGTTTTCTGTAAAAGTTTTTAAAATATATGTTCAACCAATAGTAACAGACCAGCCGTAAGTGGAATTTTGAGGCTTAGACATGAATTTTTTTGTTCCGTAATTGAATCAAGCCATCATTTGTCCATAACACAAGACGTCTTGTATTGTGCTGAGCAAAAATACTCTTAGTAAAACTGCTATAACTAATTAATGTTGAAGTGTTAGGGCACATTGCAGTAATAACAGGGGCAGAGGAGGGGGTTTGATTATAGTACTGCCACAATGTCATGGAGAGCTGGCAGTGATTTAATTCATTTTAAGCTAACTTTTCCTATGAGTAATTTTTTAAAAAAAAAAAAATCCACTCGCCTACAGCTGTATTCTACAACCAGCCTGGGAAAAGTGGGAGTAGATGAGACAGCACCTTTGATGGGTACAGCAGTACAATGCTACATGAGTCTACCAATGAATTTGCACTGAGTTTTTGCTGTTACCTACCACTGTTGAGTTCAGCTTTTAAGACCAATGCTTTATGCCAAGATTGAATATAAGAGAATAGGGGCTCCACTGCTGAACTTTTTGGCCCTTGTCAAAAAAGAATCAAAACAGTATATGGTACATAGTAACCGTCTTAGCATAGACTCACTAAAGGAAGAAAATACGTTTCTTGATTAAAAGTTCAAATTTTCCACATTATACTCAAACTGCTGTCATCTAACCTGTCACTATCTGATCACAGTTTGTTACTTGGCAGTGTTGAACCTGTCTTTGTGTCATTAACAAATTTGGTTGTCATCCATTTACTTGAAAATCTGCAGGAGCATGAACAGTTGCTGGATTCAAATATCACCTTTTTCTGTACATATGTACCTGCTAAATTTTTCCAGCACTCAGTGGTTGTTACAGCATCCGGTTTTATTTAAGTCAGTGCATCAGAATTATGAAGGAGCATTGTAAATGATCAATCCATTTATCCTTGAGGTTATAGTTAGCTAACCAGTCTTCCCATTCCAATATAATATGTTACTGTTATATGCATATGGCACAACCATACAAAATTAGGAATACCAAATCCAGTGTCTTGATCCTGTCCCTTGTTGCTGTTGAGAGGGTGTTGGTGAGCTGTGCTGTAGGTTGACCTACAATGCTATTAGGGAGGGAATACCAGGATTATGAGCCAATGACACTGAAGGAATGGTGAGGTGTCTATGTTTCTACTACCTTTGTCCTTCTAGATAATAGCAGTTGAAATTTGGAAGGTGCTGTCTAGTGATCTTTGGTGAACTTCTGCAGTGCATTTTGTAGATGGGTACACACTACTACTCCCACATTTCCCGTAACACATCCCTCATGCCCCGTCCCCACAATAATAACCAAAAGAGAATCCCCCTCGTCCTCATGTACCACCCCACCAACCTCTGGATCCAACGTGTCATCCTCTGACACTTCCACCATCTGCAATCCGACCCCACCACAAAGACATTTTTCCCTCCCCACCCTTATCTGCCTTCCGGAGGGACCACTCCCTCTGCGACTCCCTTGTCCGCTCCACGCTCCCCTCCAGCTGCAGGAAGTGCTACACCTGCCCCCACACCTCCTCCCTCACCCCAATCCCAGGCCCCAAGATGACTTTCCATGTCAGGCAGATGTTCACCTGCACATCTGCCAATGTGGTATACTGCATCCGCTGTACCCATTGTGGCCTCCTCTACATCGGGGAAACCAAGCGGAGGCTTGGGGACCGCTTTGCAGAACACCTGTGCTCAGTTCGCAACAATCAACTGCACCTCCCAGTCGCAAACCATTTCAACTCCCATTCCTCGGATGACATGTCCATCCTGGGCCTCCTGCAATGCCACAATGATGCCACCCGAAGGCTGCAGGAACAGCAAATCATATTCAGCCTGGGAACTCTGCAGCCCAATGGTATCAATGTGGATTTCACAAGCTTCAAAATCTCCCCTCCCCCAACCGCATCCCAAAACCAGCCCAGCTCATCTCCACCGGTTTTCCCTCTCACCTCAAGCCCCACCCCCATCTCCTATTTACTAACATCATCCCACCCCCTTGACCTGTCCGTCCTCCCTGGACTGACCTATCTCCTCGCTACCCCCCCACCGCCACCTACACTCACCTTTACTGGCTCCATCCCCGCCTCTTCGACTTGTCTGCCTCCTCTCCACCTATCCGCCTCCCCCTCTCTCCCTATTTATTTCAGAACCCTCTTCCCCTCCCCCATTTCTGATGAAGGGTCTAAGCCTGAAACGTCGAGCTTTCCTGCTCCTATGATGCTGCTTGGCCTGCTGTGTTCATCCAGCCCCACGCTTTGTTATCTTGGATTCTCCAGCATCTGCAGTACCTTTTATCTCTACTGCTGAAGTGTCATTTGTGGAGGGTGTGGATGTGGTGCCAATCAAGCAGGCTACTTTATCCTGGTTAAGATCAAGCCTCTTTAGTTGTTGGAGCAGTCCCCATCCAGGCAAATAGGGAGTATTTCCATCACACTCCTGACTTACAACTTGTGGATGGTGAACACACTTCGGGGAGTTGAAAGGATTGAGTTACCACAATATTCCAAGTCTTTGACCTACTCCTGTAGCTGTTGTATTTATATGGTGAGTTCAGTTGAGTTTTGGGTCAAAAGTAACACTCAGGATGGCAAGGGGTGGTTAGATTGTCTCTTATTCAAAATGGTCATAGCCTGACATTTGTGTGGTATGAATGTTATTTGCCGTTTTGTCAGCCCAAGCCCGCAAGTTATCCATGTGTTGTTGCATTTGAAGAGTGCTCTAGTATCTGAGTCACAAATAGTGTTGAACGTTGTGCAACCATGAGCGTTTAGATGATGGAAGGAAGGTCATTCATTGATGAAACACCTGAGGAACCCTGACAGAGATGTCCCGGAGTTAAGATTACTGACTTCCAACGACTGCAACCATCTTACTGTGTGCCAGGTCTGACACCCACAGGGTTGGTAGTGCTCCTTGATATCAAGCGCTGTCATTCTCAAACTCACTTGCTTCACCATTCAATAAGATCATGGCTCATGTGACACCTCTAAATCCCACTACCAGCAATAATTGATTACCTCTACCTTAAAATATTCAAGCAGAGTCCTTCTACCATCTTTCAGAGTGCTGCAGGACTGACCCCCTAGTTGTAGATTATCCCAGAAGACCCTTTTAGATTTTATCTTTCAATAGTCACCTCTTTCTCTTCAAATCCAATGTATATAAGCCTAGCTTGTCTAAACTTAAGATGAATAATTATGGTTTTTTTCCAAGGGTAAGTGTGTCCAAAATTAGAAGTGAGAGGGGAATGAATCAAAAGGAACCTGAGGGGCAACTTTTCCATATCTATGAAATGAGTTGTCAGAGTAAGTGATAGAGGCAGGTACAATTACAACATTTGAAAGACAGCTGTATGGGTACATGAACAGGACAAATGCTTGCAAATGGGACTCGATCACTTCAGGATATCTGGTTGTCATTGATCAGTTGGTTTTCTTCTGTGCTGTACAACTGACTCATTCTAATAATCGTCTGGTAAACTCCAGAACTGCATCTGACACATTTACATCCTTTGTTAAATGATGTGACTGCTGCATACTACTAGTCTCACTAATGCACTGTAACTTCCCTTCCTTTGCAATCAATTGCCTTCTTTTGTGATTCCCTTCATAATAAATTATAACATTCTATTAATAACATTCCTAATTACTAGCTATACCTTCATATGAATATTTTGCTAAGGGCCAGATCTGTACATTGGAGTTCTGATCTCACCATTTAAAGAGCATTATAATTTTCCTGCCAAAATGGACATTTTCACGTTTTACCACATGTTCAGTTTGCCAGATATTTGCTCACACTTAACCTGATGCCCTTGTTACAGCTTACTTCCCTACATATTTTTGTGTGATGAGCTAATTTAGCAAGCATACCATGTTGCAAACAGTTTGAGGTCTTTGCACTGATTCCTATGGTGTACCACTTCTTACATCTTGCTAAACTGAAAAAGATTCATTTATACCTGCTCTTTCCTGTTAGCTTGCTGACCTTCAATCTGTGCCAGTATAGATAATAGAGTCCCTTTGGCCCAACAAGTCCACACTGACCCTCAGAGCATCCCAACCCAGACCTATGACCCACCTAATCTACACATCCCTGGGCACCACGGGCAATTTAGCACAGCCAGTCCACCTCGCCTGCACGTCTTTGGACTGTGGGAGGAAACCCACACAGACACGGGGAGGATGTGCAACCTCCACACAGATGGTCACCAGAGGGTGGAATCGAACCCAGATCCTTGACGCTGTGAGGCAGCAGTGCTAACCACAGCCACCGTGCTGCCCTACACTGCTATTTTCTGCAATAACCTTTTGATATGGCACTTAATCACTGCCCTTTGGAAAAGTAAGTACAGAACATCGACTGGTCCCCCTTTGTCCATAGCACTTATTACCTTCACAAAGAATTCTTAGATTGGTCAAACAAGTTCCCTTTTGCAAAAACATGTTGATTATCTTATTGACTGGGACTCCCATAGAGGCAGGGGATCGGATGGAGAGCAATTTCTTATGTGTGTCCAGGAAGGCTTTTTGAGTCAGTATGTTGACAATCCAACCAGAAAGGAGGCCATACTAGACTTGGTATTAGGGAACAAACCAGGACAGGTGATTGACGTTTCAGTAGGAGAGCATTTTGGGCTTAGTGACCATAACTCCATTAGATTTCAAGTAGTCATGGACAAGAGTGGCCCTCAGGTGAGGGTGTTTAATTGGACAAGGGCCAATTACATCCAAACTGGAGAATGTGGATTGGGAGCAGTTATTTGAAGGCAAATCTATGTCTGGCACATGGGAAGCTTTTAAAGGACCAGTTGATTAAAGTGTAGGACATGCATGTCCCTACAAACTGAAGGATAGGAATGGCAGGATCCAGGAACCATGGATGTTTGTAAACTTAAAAGTCAAAAGGAAGCATACCATAGATCTAGGTAGCTACAAACTGACGAAGCCCTTGAAGACTATAGGGACATTAGGAAGGCTAAAAGGGGCCATGAAATGTCTAGCAAACAGGGTCAAGGAGAATCCCAAGGCTTTTTATGCATATATTAGAGGAAAGAGGATAGCAAGAGAAACAGTAGGTTCCCTCAAGGACAAAGGAGGGATGATATTCATGGGGCCACAGGAAGTGGGACAGATCCTTAATAAGTACTTTGTATCGGTATTCACCAAGGAGAAGAACATGACTGATATCAGAGATAAAAGGTACTGCAGATGCTGGAGAATCTGAGATAACAAGGTGTGGGGCTGGATGAACACAGCAGGCCAAGCAGCATCATAGGAGCAGGAAA